>NQII01001156.1:209156-240502 GCA_002778355.1 Clitarchus hookeri
GGGGGGGGGGGTTATGCTGCAAAGTGCAGTTGGGGCTGGGTTACAGCCCAAATTATGCTTGGAGTTGATAGCTCCCTTTCTAATACGTTACCTGGTCCACACCTATGGGTGTAAGGCATGTAGATAGGTTCTATGGTCAGCCATGTAAGAGAGGAGCTGGCGACATACCCAAACTAAGTGTTGAGCCAAGCCAAGGCCGAGCCAACCACATTCGTACCCAAGTACTCTAACCGGCGACAGTTCAGAGCGGTGCGTTTACCCCGGGAGTCTGACAACTACGTGGGTGTGGACCAAAGAAGCCAGACCTCCAGACCAAGTCTCTTCACTCTTTCCGGCGACAGTTCAGTGTGGTGGATGAGTGAATGGACTGGACTGACTGACTAACCGCCTTGTGGTTGTGATATAATAGTTGAGTCTCTACCATACTGTACACCAGGTGCAAAGTATGGGTGGCCGTCTAATGTGTATTGTTTTGATGTACGTGCACCTGGTTAAGGGAGCCCGCAGTCCTACACTAGGTTTGGAAAATAGGTTGGGAATGCCGATGTCTCCTGCTCTTCCCTGGTAGGTGGATGTCTACAGAAGTTGGAGTTACAGTCACCCTTAGCAAAGAGTACTCAGAAGTTAATAGAAGACGTGTTTACTTTGAGAGGTATAAAACGGTGGCTCATACTAACTCCTAATTTACCAAGAACTGTAACGGAAGTTAACCTACGCAAGCCAGGTGAAGGGGTTCTGGATCTGAACTAACAAAGCAGATGGGGCTAGGTAGCTATTATACCGGCTAACCCTAACTAAATCGATGCTTGTTGTCCAGAAGGGTAGTGGGTGTAGAAAATGGGTGTTGACTTCTTCGGGGGCTTCTGGTGTAGGTTTTGAAGAGTGTCTTGGTAGGTCCCGAAGACGTTGGTGTTAGCAGAGAGCTCCAGCACTGGAAGTGGTGGAGCGAGCTGCTGAGAATGAACTGCTGTTCTGCGGCTGTGCAAGGACATATATTCCACCTGCCCATGGTCTCTCTTAGGTGCGGGTGCAGGGTGAGCTGCTCCTCCCGTGGGCGGAGCTCCTCTTCTCGTGGGAGGAGCTGCGCTCTCTGGTGCCATTTCTCGGTTCGTGGCGAAAGTAGGGGTCTCTGTCATGCAGGGTTGCATCTGCGGCTTCAGCTTAGGCGTTAAGTTGACTTGCTAAGTTGGCTACTATAACATGAGAGGGGTTGGCGTGACATCTGATAGTAAAGGCGAACTAACGTGGCTGCCTTTGTCCGTGAGTGCCCCCTGTTACAAACTAACTTTTTCAGCTAGCTCGTACTTGAAAGTATTTAGGGGCGTAGTTCAATATGACTCATGATTCGGTAGAGCACAACAGTATCTAATGAGGTTTTATTACATTAGGATTATACAGTTGCTATTTAAATTACTATTGATTGGCGGAGCTTTAAATTGAATACCATTATGATTATTTAATTACATTATGATTCACGCCATTTTAATTAAACCTAACTGGAAAGTCATCACCTTGTTGCAGCCNATGATTATTTAATTACATTATGATTCACGCCATTTTAATTAAACCTAACTGGAAAGTCATCACCTTGTTGCAGCCTGAGGCTGATTCTGCGAGACGGTTAACGCCGGCCGGACACACCCATCTTCCTGGTCTGCTTCACTGTCGGGGATTGCCCAAAGGACTAACGACGAAAAGACGCTTATTCTGGGTGTTATGCTGGCCTACATCAAGCGCGTGGTTCTGCGGCCCCGCTCAGTGACCGGTGGAGGGGATTTCTGCAACTGTCTTATTTTGCAAGGATCGACGACCAAATGTTGGCGTTGCAATCCCGCTCGTTTCCAGGTTTAATGTTTGTAGGTGTGATCAGGCAAGCTGTTCAGCTAAGGCCTGATCACACCATAACACCCCGCGTCTAGGGGCATGCTGGTAGACTCTAGATCCAAGTTGTTTGAGGTTCACACCCCACCTGGGTTACGTGATTCCGTGTTGAGATGAGTCAAAGTCGTTATGAAAGAATGTCTCTCATCAATATTTAATACAATTTTTCAGATTTTTGCCTTATATTTACTGCTACTGAGATTTGATGATATTGGGTGTTGGCTAATTGATGTATATTATGATCTTGGTACAAAAATTGTGTTGATTGTGTGGTGCAGAGACTGTTACTGTAAGAATAATACTGTATCCATGACATTAAAAATAAATTATATTTGCAATGTGTTGAATAAACACTATTTTGTCATTTAAATTTTTAATTTGTTTATTTTCTCTGGCTTTATTTACTTTAATTTCTGGTTATTCTAATGTGAAGGTTGGTAAAATGGCAGTACGAATTGTGTACCAGTAATATATCTTGAAATGTTTGTTGTTATAAGAACACTGTGACGTTTGCTGTTACGTTACGTTGGTAGACTCGGAACTTGTAAGATACTACCATGTACAAGCTACCCTTTCCTGTACGAGCAGTAATAATAAACCAGTAGTATTCAGATCCTCAGGTGCACCAGTGTGCCAGCAGTTTTCATATTTCATAAACTATGCATTACTGTTATTTATCGTAAATTTTTATAACATTGCTATGACTGGACTAAAAAAAAATAGCATCACCATCATAAGTGATTGCTGTGACCTGTTGATAGAAGTAGCCATGGTATATGACATATGGTTATTGGTGATGATGATAGTAATAAAAAATTTACTAAACATATTTGTTGTATAATTGCAGGGCAAATCAAGTAAATCATATATTTAAAAAAAATTAAATTAAATGACCAGATATGTGCCGCTATATTACCAATATTGTCTAGGCAGACAGCTCTACGAGTACTAACAGGCTGGTACTAGTTGACAGACATGCACATAAATAGAGGGATGACACATTTTGTGCATGGATGCATGGGCACACCGACCAGGCCAGCTTCCTCAGGTGGCAAGTTATGAAGTTGTGTCGGCTCTCTGTTTGGGCCATAGAGACTTTTCATTTTCAGCCAATTGCTCCGCCTCTTTGTTCTCACAGTACACAGTGAATGGTTTCAGAGCTCTAGGCTGCAATTAGTNTTTTCAGCCAATTGCTCCGCCTCTTTGTTCTCACAGTACACAGTGAATGGTTTCAGAGCTCTAGGCTGCAATTAGTCGGAAAACAACCCTCAACCATATAGCTTCCTTGACAGTGCTCAAACTACTATCGTTTTCTGTACTGAACCAATAAATTACACCACCTATGAGCTTAAAACTGCTTCCAACGTCATCAGGCCCTTCTGTTTATTTCATTTACCCAGACAGTGTTTCTGAGACTGACTTTCCATTACAGAATCACTGCATTTGTTGAATCAGAACTTTCAATTTTTAGTATGCCTTAGGCATTTGAATGCTTGTGTGGTTTTTTGTTCAGTGGACCGAGGCCTGGAAAGGTGGGATAGGTATAACTGACTGCCCACCAAGTTGGCATAATAGTGTCTCCACGCTATATACCCATCTTTCACTTCGATTTTTGGATTTTGTAACTCATTTCCTCTGGATTCAACATGTGCCAGCAGTTCATCATCCCAAAAATCTGTCGGTGTAGTCTTGACTCAAGTGTTCATAAGAAATTGAGATTACAACATATTGCAAGCATTCCTCTCAGAGAGCTGAAGAAATTGAGATTACAACATATTGCAAGCATTCCTCTCAGAGAGCTGCTTTTTGGTTAGGATGATGCAGTGTAAGTGTGTTGCCACGATAACCATTATTTTTCCTATTCCAGCTTTGATTGCTCCAAAGAACCTACATCAGTTATAAGAGTTTGGTAAAGATGCCAGTTCCAGTATACATATTCCACTCTCTTTTAGTATGTACACAAACTTTCCCAAATGGTTTGTCAGCACTATATTTTGGGGACCCCATTTAGAACTGTTCATCCACTTAAGTCGTGAAGATAAGCTGTTTTCACATCCCTATGCATCATTTACAAGTCTGTCATGACATCCATCATAAACGGGTACCTTAAATATACATATTTGGTGACTGAAGAAATATTTATACATGGTCATTGCTAGCTTTTCCAAAGCTTTGACGTCTTGTTAAGTGTTTATAATGGTCCACTGCTTTCAGATTTCTTGTACTGATTACCCATTTTTTCTTGAATGTCGTCTACCGTTGAGGTAGATCTAACCATTAAAGTGCCTTTGTTATGAATGAAGTTAATTCTTCAGATGCGGCATCTTTCCATCTCAGACCTTAGTAACTTCTCCTTGCTACCTCCAGAGAAGTGGTTCATCATTCTCTGTTTAAATGTTGATGGCATTTTCCTAGACCTTCCCCACAGACTATAAGATTTTTTATGTATTGGAAAGTCTCTGAATTCTTCACTCGTTTGCAAAAAGAAAATGACAACCCTGAACGTGCCATCGCAGGGGCACATTAAGGGGGTACAGGCACAGGAGATTGCAGTATGTACTGTATACAGAAAACATCAAAATATTGTACTACACCAAGTATGTATTGCTGGGGATCATGGAGACATTCAAATGCCAGATGTGCTACTGACACTCCAAATCTGCCATAGTTGCAACTGGGGACCTTACTGGCCAAGGAAACATGTTGACATCATGAAGGCAGGTCAGAGATATCCGTGCTCTGTGAAGCTGGACATTATCCTGTTGAAAAAGGGGTTGTCAAGCTGCACGAGTAAGGGAAGTGCACATGGTCGCATGATTTCCTGGACGTATCGGCGCACTATCAAGGTTCCCTCAATCACTACCAGTGGGGTGTGGGAATTGTAGGAAATGGCACCCCACACAACACCTTTCGTTCGGGCTATTTGCTACTCCACAATGAAGCTTGAATCACAGTGCTAGCGAGGACATCTCCAGACTCGAATTTAGCAGTTGTCCATCCAGACAGAACCGTGATATGTCGCTGAACGCCACTCGTCGCCAATCTGCAAGCTGTCGTGCTGCCCGTTCCCGTCAGGTGGTCACACGTGCTTGACTATGCTCAAGTCGTAATGGTAGACTTGGTAAGGGATGCTGCAATGACTTTCTCCGCTCAGTTAGCTGCCTGAATATGGTATTGGTGAACACTGGTGTATCCGCAGCTGCCATGACTTGTTCGTGGATGGTGAACAGCGACGCCCATGCATGGAGTGCTTACAGAAAGTTGCATAATAAAATGATTTTCCCTGCTGGTGGTCCGCTGGGGTCGACCCGAGTCTTCCTGATGGTTATTTGTACCCTCCTGTTCCCTCTGCATCCAACGCCGATTCTCAGTGTAGGCAGAATAGTTAAAATGGTGAGCAAAGCTCCAAAACATCCAATATGCCTCTCTGAGGTCGACGATGCAGTCTCTCTCAAACTAAACTCATCTAGGTGGGCAAAACCTTGTTGAATGTACCGTCAGCAGGGCATGCTACGTGTTCACTGAACTTAGCTGTGTGGCTCACACTGCTACTAACGCCTTATTCGGTCTCCTACAGTGCCTCTAGTGGCACATCCACACAAACAGCATTAAACGCAAATAGGACACATGCCGGGCTATGACTATCTTTTATCGTATTTGATGGCAGTACTGTGTGGCATCCTTCATTGTACTCGCGCAATTAGTTCATGGTGAAACTTTTTTTTTGCTAATAAGTATTTTTTTTTTAAAATTTATATGATTACTGTCCCTCACACGCACACACACGATGCTGCATTTACTTCATTTAGTCTCTTGTACTGACACATGTATTGAGAGCTCGGATGGTTAGGAGTCTTTGCTAGAGACCGACAGTTCAACAGTTTGATCCTGCCCTCCTCCAGATGAGATTTTGAGTAGTGTTACCATTAATTTAGTACACCTATGGGCGATGGTACCTACTGACGTTTACTGACACACACACACACACACACACACGACTTCACCTTATATTCATGAGTCATCTCATCACCCCAGACAGGGTTTTAACCCTGGACGACTCTCCGCGTGTGATAGAAGCCATCCCAGCACTGTCCCTAAGCTCACGGGAGTGATGCAACCCTAATACGAGGAAAACCGCACTTCGTCTCCCCCAGAGATAGTGGCCTTCGCCGCTAAGGGAGGAGCTCCAGTCCAAAGACACCCGACCGGCCGAAGGGCCTGCAGCCGGCCGTCCATATAGACGAGCGCCTAGATCTGTAGACATCAGGTCGTCTCATAGTTGCCAAAATGAGTTTGGGTTAATCAGATATCTAAGGAAAGTGACGTCGCTGGAAGACCTCCAATGTAAACAACTGTATTGCATTTGTACGTAATCGTTGCAAGTTGATAATTAATTCAAAATAAAATGCTTCGGAAACGCAAATTCTCGGGTTGTGAATAATAATAGTTAACAAGAAACAATAAGTAAAAATCTGCTGCATATATTCAGTACCAGAACTCTCCAAGTTATAAATTATAGTGACAATATATTCGGCCTCGTTAGCTAGATGGAAATGAACAACCTACAGTGTGTGTGTGTTGGTTTTATTTTATGAAAAACAAGAAATACATGGAAGTTTGAAGATCACTGCAGAAGATTTGTTGTGTTTTTCGTGCAGTGCAATTGAGTTGATATGTCGCCTGCATCGAGTGAATAAAGCTGTGAGAAGGAAGAATACAACACTTACAGGCGTTTCCAAATTTCATGTAGGTCCAAAATTATTCACAACTTTATGTTGTCATTTATGCACCGGGAAATATAGACCACTGTGCTAGAATTTGATATACAGATAAACCTCGTTGTTGAGTTCCTGTTTATGTTGATTTCCCGTATGTCGATTTTTTTTGGATGGCCCCAACAAATATCCTATATAAACAGTACTTAGAAATCCCGCATGATACGACCATTAATTTATCCGCATCCATCGATCAGATATTCTGTTCGAAAACCAAAATATATTCGGAACAATTGTTTATCTGTGAAATAACTATCTTAAAGCTGGTAATACCAAGATTCAGTAGCGCCAAGAGCAGGTAAACAGACACGCCCTAACCTCAAATGCTAGTGTACACAACTAGTTTTGAAACGTTGCAATTGTTAACAACGTAATTTATTTTTGATAATTCAATCACTATTTGTTTTTAATTACTCATATCGAAAAACAGATAAAACATAATAATTATATGCACTTCTTTGTTTCAAGTCACACGAAAATTCGAGCAAATAATATGGATGTGGTACGGACCAGAACCATGCATTTATAATGGAGAGAATGGATTTGAACTTCACTCTGTTAACACAAAGGAAACATAATAATTTTTACGTCAGTGCGGTAAATAACCATGTAAATTACAAGTGTGAAAGAGGCACAGTATGTTTTCGCGGACTAATTCTGTTAAGATAAAATTGCACTGGTAAGTGGTAACTTTTTTTTTTTTTTTTCTTTTTTTAACAGTAATGCAGTGATAACTGTCACACAAGATGGGAGTGTTGTCAACTAGCAGACTTTCCGTTTAATTTGGCGAAATTTAAAAACATTTAGAGTGCAACAGAATTTTTGACGGAGTACAATATTATTTAATAAAACGGATTTTTACATGCCAAACTCAAAAAACTGTGTTAAATTTGCCTCCAAAATATAGTAAAAAATATAAAATGCAGCATCATTATGATTAAACTACTTACTTTATTACTGTAATTTAAATTTAATTTTTATCACATTTCTATTTTAAATCATTGTTTTTAATAAATTTTGTTTGATGTTTGCCACTTATTCTACATTTGGCAGAATTCTAGTGAATTTTTTGTAAAAAATTCGGCGGATTTTCGAAATTGGAGTTAAGGTTAGGTTTTATATTTTGAGGAGGTGAGTGGTCCACATGTTGAGTTTTTCCGCATGGTGATTTTTTTTTTCAGTAGATCCCATGAAAAACGAATAATATAGGTTTCACTGCATTATACTTACATTAGTACAAAACCTTTCATAGTAACAATTTTGTCATTTTCATGAAACACTTTTAAATTTCCTGGCAGTAATTTGGCGCCTTTAGTGAATATAAACCACGATATATTATTATGCTTATTAAATTTATATTAAGGATTTTATTAAAGACTTTTACAAACTTGCAATACTATCCTACATTTTTGTATTATGAGCAGTACTGTGTATGTTGTTTAAATTTCTTGTATTATTTGAATGACTACCATTTTTTTTACAAACAAACCCAACTTTCCTACAACAGCATATTACAGATATGTTCATTATATTATTTGTTTAATTTTCTTTATCAATTTTTCTGAATTTCATTTGATTAAGCCTTACTATCACAATTTTGTTAATAAAGAAGATTAGAGGCTTGTCTCAAGGACATGGGCGTCGGCAGCAGAGTGCAGGGGGGTGCACTTGCACGCCCCTGTCAGGAAAGAAAATACATAGAAAAAACTACATTCTTTTTTATTAAGTTACTGTTTTAATAAAAACTGAAGGCGTTTAGGTTGCTGTCCAAATTTGTTCATCACCTTGCAATAAATTCAGTATCCTCCTCTACTCTTTTTCTGTGAACACTGAGCATGCACAGACAGCTTAGTCTCGCGTCTCCCATCGTTGAGCGATTCCACGGCTTGATACGTCGTAACGTGCTAAATGTACGTTCAATGCTACATGTTGTTGCTGGAATAGACAATCCAATTTTGATTGCCTCACATGCCGCTGGGTAAAACGGAGTGGCGTGAGCAATTGCATCTGCATATTCAACAACAGATTCATTAAAACTGCATTATTTGCTTCATTTGTCTTCATCATCTCGTACCATGTGGAAGCCTCTGCAATAAAATTATGTAGAAGACCTCCGTAGAGGTTCTGTATATCTTCTGATATCGCTTAAAATGCTGATTTGTCTAATTTTCTCATATTTTCTGGGTGAAGCTGCATAAGTGAAAATGCTTTTTTGTGTGTTCAAGAAAATCGATTTTTTAGAGAAGAAATAATAGAATATAAGTATGGGATAAATACAGATATTCTGAAAAATTCTTCCACATTTTCAGATCGTTGATTTGATCTGTAAGTCTGTTTTGCCACTACTCGAGGACGCTTAAATTCAACATCCATTTTTTTAGCAAATTTTTTGAGCTTTCTCGAAAATGACCACAAACTCCATAAAGGCATTATCGCGATGATATTGAAGCACATCAGTTAATTCATTTACGTGATCGTGTATTGCTTTTATTCTCATATTTACTTCTTGTAATTGATTGCACATGGGTTAAAGTTTGGCAGAATAGGCAGCAATTACTAAAAGTGTTACAATGTATGTTGGAGTAGTTGCAGTCGTGTAGAGCTGATACACTTTGGTTTTCGTTGTAGAGTTCGGCGCGTCTTGCGAAAGTTCTTCTAAAACTTGTACAATAATCAGAAAGTTTTCAGAACATTTTCTAATACTTTTGTACTTTGCTGTCCAACGTGTTTCACAAAATAGAGGTATATTTGTAATTTTATTCCACCACAATGTACTATAAAAAAAAATTATTATGTCCTTTGCAGTCCCAGCAGTATTTCTCACTTCACTGACAGTATTCAGGTCGTTAATGACAACATTCAATACATGGCTTGCATAGTGGAAAAATAGGGCTGAAGGATATTTATCATTAATAATTTTCTGAACATCACCTATGTGACCTGCCATTGCAGCACATCTGTTGTATCCTTGGCCAACAAGTTTATTTAAATCAAAATTACAATCTTGCAGGAAGGGAATAATAGTTTCCGAAATTGCTTTTGCATTCAATTCTTGTACCAGTATATATTCGAGGAATTCTTCACAAATTATTGGTTTTTTATGATCTTTATCATAACGTAGATAGCAAACACCAATCGATAATTGCTCTGTGCCACTAATATCAGCAGTCCCAGCAGCCATAACCGAAAAAGCCGAAGCATGTTTCATCTCCTCAATTATTTTGCTTTTCAGAACATCGGAACATATTTCAATCAATTCGTTTTGAATTTGATGCGATACGTGTAAGGAATTTTTTGCTCCTGGTTCTAAATGATTCTTCAAAATTTCCTCTCCCGAGTCAACTCGAAAATGTAGCAGGTCTGTAAAAACAGAACCCTCGTCCACTTTCCCACGAAGTGGAAGGTCATGTCGCCCGCAAAATAAAATTGTTAATGCGATAGATAGAAGTTTAAAACGATTTTCTTCAACTTCCTTGTGATATGCCGTATATAAAGATTCATGAACGCTCAGTTCCCTTCTATCCACGATCTTTTCAAATGTATTTGACGAAGCCAGTACGTCACAATGATACTTACTTGTCGCATGAGACTGTGCAGCTTCATGAAACTTTTGATATTTGAGGCAAGGAGAAACTATAAACTGTCCTTGTAGACCGCACTGCACTGGAGGCCGAAATAAAACACATATTCTACACAGAGGTCCCTTTGCTATAGCTGAGTAGGTTAACCACGGATATGTTGTAAGCCATTCATGTCAGAAAGCTCGTTTAGCATCAAGGTTAATGTCATTTTTAAAATTGTACATTTTACTAGGGTTCCAAGGATGTCTTAGTAATTTCAAACGTAGATCATCATTGACTTGATAACCGAGGTCCAAACACAACCCAATATCCAATAATGAATTAGTTGTGCTTCTGCTAGAAAAATCGAGCGATGCATCTACTTGAAAATCTTTACGCGCAGAGCTGGTACCTTTAAGCAAAAATGATTCTTATATAATATATAAACTAATCAATTAACGCATTCAATATATATATATATATTTTATGAAATAATATGATGCATACTTTACCAATCTTTGTGATAACAAATCAGTTAACATTTAAGTAGTGATTTTAAAAGCTTTTATTTATTTTTAAAGCTTTCAATTTTTAATGTATATTTTTATAACTTCTATACATAATCATCCTAGAGAAAATAATACAAGAGTTTAAATAATGAATGATAAGTTGCAAATTTAGTTGCGATTTTTTTTACTATGTTTTATGGGCACTGGTTACTATTTTTTTTCTCTCAATGTAGTATAACAAAAATGTAAAGTATTTTCTATTGTTATTTCGTTGTTTTTAAGTCTTATTTTCGTCTCTATACGGATAATAAACAATTTGGGTAGAAACACCAACACAACATACCTGGACTATCTAATCTGTCTGTATCCGGCCTGGATGTCTTAATATGAGGTGAATCACCTTCATCAGAATGATGATTACGTTTTTTTACACAAAAATGTCTAATGTCACTCATAACTTGAACAAAAATTAATAAGCTACACAACAAATTACCTAAAAAGGACTATAAATTGAGTCGCTGTTTAATCAGATTTATTACAGACAACTGATTTGCGCAATATCGACAAATACAATTATTAATAGGTACAGGTTTTTAAGGCCCGAAGGCCAACACACCCTCCATCCTCCCGCACTGCATCAGTACTCTGATGAGTAAGGCAGTGCGCGGCACTTCTCCTCTTGGTCTCTTCGGGCCATTCACTTTTCTTCCTTGCCGTTACTCGGCATTCTACCGGTTTTCTCTTTAAAAACCTGTCCTCCTCGCCAATCTAAGATACTCCGACTTTTACTCATTAAAGCCTTTACCTGAGCACCCTATCATGGGTCATCAGAAATTCGCCTGTTACATTTATCAAAATCTTCAAGTCTCCTTCCGATTTTGGTTGCGAATTCATTCCACATCCTATGCAGTTGTTTGTCTTCCATTATAGAATTAACTTCCAAGTGAATGCCCAACTCTTCCACTTGTTCTTGAAACTGCTCCCTCAGGTCTTCAGTTTTCAAACAGTCCGCGACAAGACATGTTGGACGGTGTCATCTACTACGCAGACTTCACAGAGCGGGGACACCACGACCCGCAGGCTGTGAAGTTTGGCCATAAAATTTCCATGGCTGGTGAGAAGCTACATACTGTAATGGTTCATCCATATCTATTTATAGCGCATTCTTAATCTGATATCTGGCAATTGTTGATAGGTTTGCCTGCCTCTTTCCGATCTTGTCCATCTATCCTGCCATTCATCCAGTATGCCATCCAGGATAGTCTCTTTATCTTATTTCCTCAGCCTGCCAGCCCGCGATGCCTCCGCCACAAGGCCCCTGTACCTGACCAGTAGGTCAGCTGGCAACACTCCGGCTACCACCGGGAGAGACTCATTTGGGGCAGTCTTATATGCGCTTGTCACGGTCAGCAGTGCCACCCTCTGTGCACTTATTAGTTTTCTTTTATGCCACGAAAGTTCGGCGTAGTGATGCCACATTACAGCTCCATAAAAGACAATGGCCTCGAAGACTGCTTTATATATTGTCAATAGTGTTCTATAGTTCAGGCCCCAACTAGTGTTGCCGATTCTCCTTAATTTTTGGAAAACCACCACCGACTTCCGTGACACGTACTCTACATGCTTTAAAAAGCTCATTCGGTCATTCATAACGACTCCAATATACCTGAAATCCTGCACGTATTTGATCGGGAAACACCCAAAGCTCACAGTCGGTGATCTCTGAAGTTTGCCTTTCACTAGCATTATCTTCGTCTTGTCCATGGAGAAGATGAGCTTGACATCTCTGGACCATTTTCATGCCTTTTCCATTAGGGCATTTGCCTTCGTTTTTAGCTCCTTCCTGGAGTCTCCAGGCACTAGTATCAGTTCGTCATCTGAATAGCCAAAGACTGCACACTCCGGGGGGAGTCCCAATTCAAGAAACCCATCGAAGAGGATGTTCCATAGGATCGGCCCTAGGACCGACCCCTGGGGACAACCCTTCGTCAGCCTCTTCTTCACTTGTGTGTTTTCAGTGTAGTAGATACTCCATCGATTTCTAAAGAAAGTCTGGATGACTCTATAGATGTTCGCTGGACATCTCTTGGTCTTAAGTCTTTCCATCACTTCCGGCCACCAGTCATTGTCGAATGCACCAGAAATATCAAGGAAGATCGCCACTATGTATTTCCTTGGTGATTCTCTGATCTTGCTCATAACATCATGCAGGGCGAAGTCTGTACCCATTCCTCTTCTGAAGCCATACTGGATTTCACAAAGTGTGACTTACGCCTCCAATGCCATTGTAAGTCTCTGGTTTATGAGTTTCTCGTAGACTTTGCCTAGTACCGGAAGCAATGTCAGCAGCCTGTAGGATTTAGCGTCATCCAGATCCTTTTTATCCTCCTTGTGCAGAATCCTCAGGCATCCCAATTTCCATGGGGAGGGGAACACTCCAGTTTGGAGACAGTCATTCACAATATCTAGAAGAATTTCCTTTATACGGGCGTAGCATCTCTTCAAAATTTCCGTGGTGACTCCATCTATGCCAGGTGCCTTGCCATTCTTCATTTTATAAACAGTGGTGGTGAGCTCTTCCATTTCAAAAACGGGGGCATCTTGCTCTTCCGGTACTATATCCATTAACCGTCTCTTAGCTGTGTGGCCCTCCCCCTCTTCCACCATCGAGTCATCGGGGAGAAGAGTCTGGAGCAACACTTCCATTGATCTCTCTTTGTCCAAGATTAAATTACCATTAATCTTCATACAAGGCGGCAGCGCCGTTCTCCTAAGTTTATTGGCTGCTAGTTTATAAACTAGCCCAAAAGGGTCTTCATTACCCTTTTTTGTAAGAAAATCCTCCCAGGATCTAGTCTTTTTCTTCCTGACCCCGCCGAAGTAAGACTGCTTCTTCACCTTATATTGTATCGAGAATTGTGTCCTCTCTTCTCCACACAACTTGTGAAGATGTCTTCTCATTCTTCTTAGGTCCTTCCGCTCCATCTCCAACTCTTGGTCCCACCATGAGAGGTTTGGAAGTCCCCTCGAAGTCTTGCGCAAGTTCTCTTCGCACGTTTCCCGGATTACCCAGGACAATTGCTCGAATCGGTCATCCAGGGAACCCATAACATTATATTCGTGCCGCTTAACCAGCAGGGCCTTGTCAAAGGCAGGCCAGTTCGCCATATTATGGACGTATCTGACCTCTTTTTCAAAGACTTCAGGTTCACAGACACCATCACCCTGGATCTCAAATATGATCAGTCTGTGATCACTTGTGCTATCATTTATCATAGTCCAGTTTTGATCCAGTTACTGGCTTTCCTGTTCACCACAGTTATATCCAAGAATGACTCAGTATCGTGGGCCTGCGAGACGAATGTGGGAAGCTCACCCTCTTTGTTGGCGATATCTAGGTGATTTGTAAGTGGGAATTCTCCTACCAGCTCCCCCGCTTCATCTGTGATGGGGGAGTGCCACAACTCTGATTTTGTGTTTGCGTCCGCACACATTATCAGTGGTTTATCCCTCAGAGTATTCCCAATAATTTCCCACCTGTCTAGATGGGTCTGAGTCTCATCCCCGAACTGGAAATACGAGGAGACCAACCAGCATTCTGTGCCACCTTTAATAACCTGTACACAAGTGTGGTGTGTGCTTGACACACTGGTCATCATTACAATGTCGATATCTTTGTTGGCACCAAGCACCCCAGCCTGGGGAGCAGCTCCAGATGTATACACACTGCCCCGTAGGCCTACAACCTTATCAAAAGGCACATAAGGTTCTTGGAAGAGAACAACATCAATTCTCAGCTCCTTCACAATTCCATTAAGTTCTGCAGCTACCACTGCTGACCGTAGCGTATTTAACTGCCCACAACGTATCACTTCACATGCCATAATCAATTCTTGAGAGTTCAGCGGACAGGGCTCTCCGGTATGCCGGACAGTCTCCTGAGACCACTCGGTGCTCATGTGCTTGGCCTTTCTTTAGGCTGTTTGCACAGATATCTTTATAGTCTCCATTATCCTTATTCGGACAATTGCCGAATTCGTGGCCGACTTTGCTGCACCTTGAGCAGGTGGACTCTTTTTCTCTACACTTGGCCGCTATATGGCCCAACTGCTGGCACTCATAACAGCGCGAGAGCGAGATATAATCTCGCACCCGGCAGCTATCGTAGCCTACATATATCCTGTCTTTATCGATCAGAGCGTTCCATACAGACAGGTCACACTGGAGCACCACATTGACCCTGTCCGCCTCCCTCCTCCCAGTTCTGTGACTAATGGTCACTGCCCTCTTGAAACTTTCAAGTGCGTGGCCTCCACACTTTCCTTAACTGTAATTCTGCCGGAAAATAGTCTCCGACAAATTAACATTATCCTCATTACGAGGGACATCATACATCACGATCTTTGGGCCACGTATTTTGGGTGCCTCAAGTTTCAGGCCTAGTGACTATATTTTTGTGGCATTATTTATACTTTGGAGGGTCTTTTCATCCACTGCCTCCAAAAGTATTCCTCCACCTCTGATCCCTCTGATGTTTCGGATCTGTAATCCCTCCTCCTTGGGGTCGAAGCCTTTCTTGAGGATCTCCTTTGTCTCAGAGCTAGATTT
This sequence comes from Clitarchus hookeri, assembly GCA_002778355.1. Taxonomy (NCBI): domain Eukaryota; kingdom Metazoa; phylum Arthropoda; class Insecta; order Phasmatodea; family Phasmatidae; genus Clitarchus; species Clitarchus hookeri. Next base: position 224,490 of record NQII01001156.1, read on the forward strand.
ATCGCCGTCAGGGTATAGTAGCACTATTTCCTTTGCAGGTCTTGGCTGCAAATCCGTTCCTGCTGCCTGGGCGTAGCTCCTTATGACCAGAACTTCAGGCTTCGCCGGCCTAGAAGTGTCCTGTCTATTGCCAGGTATCTCCATGCACTCAAGCCTTCCCAATAGCAGACTGTTCTGTAGTATAACTCCGTCTATTTTGCTTTGAATCTGGCTTAATTTAGGAATAAACCAGTTAGCCTGGGTTGAATTAACCTTCGAGCTCTTGCAAAGTATCCAACTTTGCATGGATTCAACAAGCTCACTCGCCTCATTGTGGTGTGCCTTCAATATACTGGCTCTCTCTTTTTCTAATGAGTCTCTACCGGTGTCAGTTTCCTCTTCTGATTGAAACCGCAGTCTCTTTTTCGCCTTCTGATCCTGACCAGAGGTGCCTGGCTCCGGCTCGTCTTCATCTCTTGTAGGTCTCATAGAGGACCCAGGCACTGCCTCAGACTCTTGAGTTTCACTGGGGCATATTAACCTGGAGGGTTTCAGTGGCTTTCCCTTCTTCCCTACCAGGGTAAACTAATGAACTCTTCTGGTGGCCATCTTAAGGTCTTGTCGTTCCTCTCCCTTGGAGGAAGAGGATTCCACCTCTGAACCTTCGGTTCTTTCACCCTCAGGTATTTCACTGATACCTCCCTCGTCGGATGCCTCTCTCAATTCTCCACTGTAGACTTCCTGTAACCAGGAGTCTACGATTGATGCGTACTTTTCCATACTTTACGATAAATGTGCCTCTTACCGGTTGAAAGAGGGAATTTATCCCAGTTGAAACTGGGGTCCCTCAGTCTTTCAATGGCAGCTAGAGCTACCTAACTGGGTATGAATTCCCCTTTGAGGAAACCAGTCAAACGTTTTCTACGTTCCTTCAAAGGCGGAGATTTCTCCATTACAGCAACGCTCAGAACATCCATGAGCCCTCGCTTCAGCCCTCCAGGGCTTCTCGAAGCAGCCATGGTGCTCCCGCGACAGCGGGACCCGCACAAAGACTCTTCTCTTTGTTCAAGTCTTCTATACACTTACTGTCACAGAATACAAAACACAACACAGGTCTCTAATAAACAAGTCTCTATTGTGTGCATACTTGCGTAAGTCCCCACACTACACACAATACATACACAAATTAGAACAACGAGTCCCCAAGTCCATCCACTAGTCAAGCCTCAGGGGCAGCCTGAGGCCGTAGGCCTCAGACCGGCTTGAAACCCTCTTCTCCCACTTAGCCGTCCACAGGGAGTCCCGTTAGGGGAATTGTGGCCACGCACAGACAATGTCCGGTGGACTGACGACCCTGTGGCCCGTTGATCCACCCGACCATGCAGAGGCGGGGAGACAGTGTTTCAACTTCCCAGAATAACTGTTCTGTATCCAAGGTGCAGCTAGAGGAACTTCCAATTTCAATTCGTTCACCTGCGGAACCACTCATAGTAGGTTAAGTCTCAGGGCGTCACTTTCCGGTGCGGTACCTCGAGAAAAACCTATTAATAGGCACAATTAGAACAGCGAGAACTAATGCGGTCGCAGGCGGAAAATCCCCCGCATCCGTCGCGCGGCAGCGGGGATTCCCCGAGCAATAATGCCAACCATCGACTACAGAGATTAAGTATGTTTTCGATGAGCGAAATACATTCAATCAAATACCCGCACGATTTGAATTTGACATTGCATTTATATACATAATATACATGTATAATTCTATATTTTGTATTAGTTAATAGTATAATGTGTAGATGCAGATGCACCTCTCTGAAAGTAATCCTGGCGGTGACCATGCTCAAGGAAATGTTTACAATACAAAATAACACAATGTATTGATAGTACTGTTCATGCTAAATCATAAGCCTATAGTCGTATTAGTATATTTTGCATACAAGATAAGAATCATGGTAGTGGGTATGGCTATGAAGACCAGGGACATTGAGGGGTAAATACATTAAAAACACAGAAAGAAAAAAAAACAGAACACTAAGTACATTAAAATTTTTTTTCCAAAATAACTGGCCTCAACATAACTGCGATTCCACGCAAAATCTGCATCACTCCTCTTACCGGAGCGTGAGCCATAGCGAGTGTTGAATGCTGTACCAATTTACTTCCTTCGTTTTTTTGTAGCCAAGTCGTACATGAAAACGCATGAAACAATTCGATGTGTAAGTGATGGGAAAGATGGGCGTTGCTGCGGAATGGTTGGGTGGTGGGGAAGGGGGGGGGGTACGAAACAGGTAAATTGGTGCGACCCTGTGCGCTTGTTATTGCTCATGCTTCGGAAAGCAGAGTGGAGCAAATTTTCCATAAAATCGGTTTGTGGCTATATTCTTTGTCGAGAGTACGGCGGGGAGAGATTTGAAAAATGACATAATGCTAGTCAACACTTGTAAGCATTTGTGACATTTTTGTACTCACCTATTTTGGTAGTGCATACAACATTTTGGCGGAAAAGAGGAAGAGACACACATGCATGGTTTCGTCGCGAAACATGAATTCTGCTAGGTACCTCATGATATGCTAATTGGTAAGCATCCAGGTAACACCCTCTGCATAGTTGACTCGAATCCCCCAATACAACAGTGTGTTCACTTTCTATTCGTAAATCCCAATTCTTATCTCAGTTAAGCGAATGCAAAAATACTCCTCTCACTATGTATCGTACTACCTCCTTCGATACAAAGTTACCTGTGNATCTCAGTTAAGCGAATGCAAAAATACTCCTCTCACTATGTATCGTACTACCTCCTTCGATACAAAGTTACCTGTGCTGAAATTTTCGATGCTAATAGTAAATTCTGATACAACATACTGTTTCACTTTTGTTCATGGCACCTAGCTGCAGCATGGTGTGCATAATCAGTGAAAGGGAACTTCTACTAATACATCTCTACAATTTTTCTTCACAAAACACGAGGACTCGCAAACACACAATTCGAATGTGCTATATGTAATTACATGTAAATAAAACATGTTCGACACGCTCAATTCCAATTTAAGTACACAATAAGGAATGTCACTCTGGAACATTAAGATAGCCTATGTCATTCTGGAACTTCTACATTTTTGCACCCTAACCACATACCCTCATTTAACACGGCGGGAGGCATACTAAAAGTAAAATACAGCAAAATTAAGATTATGTAACCTTTCCTTCAAATGAGCCCGTAGTCTTCACAATTGCCACTTTTTTTTTTGCATATTAAGTACGAAAGTTTTTCCACCCCATTAACAACTCCCAAATATAAGTGCTACAGAATATAAANGATGAGCCCTTAGTCTTCACAATTGCCACTTTTTTTTTGCATATTAAGTACGAAAGTTTTTCCACCCCATTAACAACTCCCAAATATAAGTGCTACAGAATATAAAGTGGAAATTAGACACATCACAATTTTCACTTTTAAATGAGTCGTGCAGTAGAAGTTAATGAATAACTGAAAAATACTAGCTCTTTTTTATCTTGTAAATGTTTATGTTGTGTTATGGGTTTACAGCCTACATCGAAGTGTTGCAATAGCATGTGTCCAAATTAATGGGTTCAGTACTCACTCCCCTTGCAAGAATCATCCGAAGATCACATACCTATCTTTCTAAGCAGTTACAGCATTATTTTGTATGTAACTACATGTTGTTAATTAGTACTGTATTATTTTGTAGGTGGTAAAGTAAATTGTAACTTTGTGATATGGCACTGCATGTCATGAAGCATGAGCTGGGAAAGTACTTTCCTGTAGCAAAGTGAGATGGAAAACATGTGTTGGAATACTGGTGACTCGAGAGTGACAATAATCATGATGATGCAGAAACTTCATCCCATCTCTAGAGTCTCACCATCTGAAGGTGATAGTAGTGATGCCAGGTAGAGTTCGAAGTTTGCGGGCATTAGCCAAGATTACCTGCAAGTTGTATTTATAAGATTTATTGGCTTGATTTTCTCACATTTCTGATACTGTTACTGTTTGAAAATAAAGAAACATTTGGGTTTCTTAATATGTTATTATTATTTAATTTAACCTTTTCCCCTTCCATGTACACTTCTTGAATGATGAGGTGTAAACAAGTTGGTTGCATACATCTATCGCATTTGATATTGTCACATTGTATTTGTATCCCAACACTAATTCTTTGTTAGTTAAATTAGTATCTGGCTGCATCAACAAGGAAGGAACAGCCTACGCAGTCACGTGCTATTATATTATGTAAATAATAAATAAATAAAAATAATTTATCTTAAAAAATCCTTATATAACTGAATGGAGACTAGTGGTATGCAAATGTTACAGTTCAAATTCCTAAGTTACATTTCTGGAATTCTGAGCTTGAGTAATGTTTGCCCAGTGGCATAATTTACCTTTGATTATTGTAATTTGTGTTAAATATTAGGTGGCTTATACTGTCATTACGTATGCACGGCTATCTGCGTGTAAAGCCTGGCAGCAGCATCTATTATGCATTGTATTGTAATGTTGTACTAAACACTTGTATTCAAAACAATGACAGATTAATAAAATTGATTAGTGTAGAGAATGCATCCTTGAAAACAGTGTGGGAAAATTAAATTGCTTATTCGAGCATTCGTGAACATCTACACTTTTGTCGTAGTGCACAAGAAAACTTTGTAGGTAGGAGTTTGGCTCCTTGATTGCCATAGCAACGATGTACTACTAGGAAATACCAATTGAACAGGATTATCAACATTAGGTTCTAAAGTGTAATATCACAAATCTCTCATTTTGTCAAGCTCCGCAAAAGTAGCCCCTGTGGTGTAATAATTGTTGTGCTTACAAAAATCAGCATTTGTGCAGTTACATTATGGTAAATTCTAATTATGGGCTTCTGACACACATGATGCAATAAGACTCATATTATATTGCATTTGTAAAACCTTTATACTGAAATAAAGTTCCAAAAATCACAGTTTTTTGGAGTACTGCAGTTATGCTTTATTTGAAAATTTAATCTTTCTTACAACTCAACATAGCATAAGTATAATTTTTTCATCCAGTGGACTGAACAGACAGTACAGTATTGGATATGTCATTGCTCTTTACGTAGTATAAACATACAGATAGTACAAAAACACGCAAAGTATTGTGATAAAAACAAATTATCATATAAGTGAACAACCTCTATGAATAATAAAATATATACATCATTGAATAAGTTTTTTCCCCTAGTAATATATATACATATACATATACACATACACACATTACCACAACCCATATGTAAAATTGTGCCATCACGAGTGTGAGCTCAGTAGTAAAACGTCTCCAACTTAGTGTAAGAGAAGGGGGAATGCCTTTATGTTCCTGTCCTACAAATTTTATTTGGGTGCTATCAAAACTTTCTGCACAACTGATAGAGAAAATTGTGTAACCCAGAAGTGAATATGTATATAATTATCAGAAATGCACTATAACAATTCATTGGGGATTGTATACAATTATCCACACTTCCTGGTTAACAAAACCAGTTTGGATGTCCATTTGCTATCATTCTGGAAATATGAGAAATTCGATTTATATAGAATTAGATGCCAAACAAGCTATTATTAATAACATGTACAAATTTCTACCCATCTGTCCAGTCTTATAAGAAAATGATATTTTTACAAGTATTTAGGGCAGGTTTGTAGATTCGTGAAACAGAAATACTTGTAGTTACTAGCAAATTCTTGTCGTTGACATGGTCGAGGTGACCCAGGGCTGGTTGAGTGTAGAATTGCCCGGCGCCATAACTCAGCGGAGAGTTAGTGATATGGGTCGTTCCGTCGAAGGCCCAGGGGTCCTTGGATGCCTCTGTCAGTTTGATGATAAAGTTCTCACACACTTAATGTTACACCACTTACATGTTTACCTTATGACGAGACTGTAGGCCGTCTTGTACGCCTGAAATATATCAGAAACTTGTGGGTGGTACTACAATAGGTGTATTGCCCTATGTGTCCCAGAGGACAATGTATCAACACTCGCTGAATTTTGTAAAGCTGTTTGCTGTTCAAGAATATAAAAATAATGACTGTTGATGTGAATATTAAAATTAATGGACCCAGCACTTATGGCCTGCTGGCGAAGTTACCGTGAAAATGACCTAAGTCAGCATGGTGGTTATGCAGATATGCGGTAGCGTTAAGCTCTCTTTTGAGAGTGCAGGTGGTTCTCCCCTTGGTACTTAAAATAAATAAAAGAAATCAAATATTTCAGGTAGTTAAGTTACTATTGCAATGAAGTGATATCAGCCTAAATGATGGTACCGAGGGGGCTCGCGGAGCGAACGAACACACTGCAAGTCTGGCTCATGTACTGAAGAGAACTGAACGAGTGGCATAGGTTTCAGCCACAAGTGACGAGAACCGATGTCAAACGCCGAATTGTAAAACATGACATTAACACTATGCAACATTATTGCAATGAAACCCCCATTGATTAACGGTTGATGTAAAGTTGACGGGGATTGTCACNGTGAAAAATTATATAAAAAAAAGAAACACATTGGTGAAACCCCCATTGATTAACGGTTGATGTAAAGTTGACGGGGATTGTCACCACACTAAATAATGATGGAGGCCTTTATAGGCAATCTTCCTTTATGAAAACACGATTACTCTTTTATAACTAGACATTGAATACACTATTATGCTTTCTTGTGGAAAGTCTCTGTATTACATTTCCTGTAACTTGTTTGTATTTCACTGACTACAGTGTTGCCAGGTGGCTGTTTCCTGAAGGGATGGATGAGTCCACCTGGTCAAAGAGGTGTGGGTTGCCATGCTCTATGGCTCTTAATACAATAAAGCCCACCCCTGACTGTAGCTTTGAATGGGATGGAGTTGCATGATATGTTTAGAAAAAAATTTGCGCACTATTTGTTACACTTTGGGGCACTTAGCACTTAAACTTCGGCCTGTGACGCTGCTTGGTGGTACATTATGTCGTATGTGGCGGCGCGAGATGCAATGATGTAACGACTAATGGCCCATGCTCCCAACGACTGTGGCTTTGNTTGCCAGGTGGCTGTTTCCTGAAGGGATGGATGAGTCCACCTGGTCAAAGAGGTGTGGGTTGCCATGCTCTATGGATCTTAATACAATAAAGCCCACCCCTGACTGTAGCTTTGAATGGGATGGAGTTGCATGATATGTTTAGAAAAAAATTTGCGCACTATTTGTTACACTTTGGGGCACTTAGCACTTAAACTTCGGCCTGTGACGCTGCTTGGTGGTACATTATGTCGTATGTGGCGGCGCGAGATGCAATGATGTAACGACTAATGGCCCATGCTCCCAACGACTGTGGCTTTGGGATAAACACTGTTTCGGATCGCCTACTAACTTATTATAAGAGTTACGTCTTGTAATAAACAAAGTAGGGTGACCTCTTGAATCACATAGTACCTGTTGGCAAGAAGGTACAAGTTGTGTTCTTGTCAACCTGCACTACGCATGCTTGGCCTGGTGTTTGATGCGGCCCGGTGCAGCTGGTGCAGTTGATGTGACTGCGGCGGGCAGAGTGGGCACTAGGAACTTGTGGATGCGTGGTTTATCTCATAGTTTGTGAAACATACATTTTTTTACTACTCACGAGCTACAAGTCCATTCACTTGCAACTTGTAAACATGCAGTTTTGTGAAATGGGCCCCTGGTAGTCAATAGATCTTAGGCGAGCGCACAGCCCCCATTTTGCCAGTTAATACTCAACAGCTTGCTCCACCACCTCGTGTGCTGGAGCTCTCTGCTACTACTGCCATCACCTGGTATAAGCGTAGACTACTTCCATTACAGTTCATTGTAAGTTAGGAGTTCGTACAGTTCGTGTATATTCCTCATGGGAATAAACATGTCATCTTACCTAACCTCCGAGTACTCATTTCTAGAGTAGAGTAACTGCAACTTTAACCCAAGTAGACGTCGGCCCTCTAAGAAAAAATCATGAGACTGTGCCATTGAAATCCTTTTTACCAAACTTAGAGGACTGTTGGTTGGCTCCTTTAACCGTGTGCACGTATGTCTCAAACACACACATTAGATGGCCAGCCATACTGTGTATCGGGTACGCCAAGGTACCTGGCGCATGTGTACAGCAGAGTCAAAACCACTAGAAACTTGATCCACAAGGTGGCTAGTCAGCCAGCCCAGTCAACTCACTCCATCCACTGTGTCGTTATTTTTGCCGGAAGGAGTGATAATACTGTTTCTGGAGGTCTGACCTCTTTTGGATCACACCCACGATGTGACTGGACATTCGGATCAGCCTAGTGCTCCATCCACCGCATTATTATTTTTGCCAGAAGAAGCAATTGGACTGAAACTCGGTGGCCCAGCTACGACTAGCTTCACACCTTGCTAGGAACCTTCATCGCCTGCTCTTCTTTGGTGTGGCAGACCTTAGTTCCTTCCTCTACCCCCTTCACCGATAGAAGTGGTGCACAGTGGAGAGTTAAGAGGTCAGCTACTGCCTCTGAGCCTAACATGAATTGCAACCCAGCGCTAACTGCCCTCTGCAGTCTAACTCCCGAGAGCGAGCTCAAACCGCCTGCCAACTGGAGAGGCATCACCTCCCAGTTCCCTCCAGCACCCTCTTTCAGACACCCCACAAGACCGGCTGCAAGCCGCATCCTATCGGCGAGATGTTTCGCCAAGGACTTCCAGAGCCAACCTGTGGTTCAGACCCACCAGGACCAGCAGCCCTCCCGCAGGCTCCAACCAGAACTGCCAGCTGCAGCACCACCTTCACCCAAGGACAGGGTCCAAGTTCCAGCCGGCACCAGAAGCAACATCGGCTGAGTCAGGAGCTATCCCGGGCCATGCCACTACAGGTAAACAGTGTCTGTGTGCACACCAGACCAGACACAGAATCCTGAGTATCTTGAGAGAGGGGAGGCTCCCGCACCAGCTTACTACTTAATAGTGATGCTGTTGTAAGCTGCTTGCAGATGTGAGTTGCAGAGTATTACATCTATATGCTTAATTTCAACCAACTGCCACTAAAACGTATTAGAATCAATTCCTTATTGCGACAATCATTACTGCTCCTAGGATTTTAAACTCTGTTTACATAGTCTTACACTNTATTAGAATCAATTCCTTATTGCGACAATCATTACTGCTCCTAGGATTTTAAACTCTGTTTACATAGTCTTACACTGTACTTCAACCGTATTCAAATATGTACACAACTGCTCTGCCATTCAAGACGAAACAATTAATTGCATGCATTAGGAGGAGTCCACTCATGTTACAACATTTCTGACACAGGTTTTTTTTTACAAGTCTCGGTTTATTTGGCCCTTTTTAACTATGGAAATTTTTTTGTGCATAATTAATGTTAACACCTAATAAAAAATTAATAAAATCTTAGTTATGCTATCTTCATGTCATCTGTCTGTTTCATATGAACTACAATGCTATTTGTTTTAAATACTTTAAAATATTAAAATTTTAAAGCAATTTGTCAGATACTTGCTTATTTCAAATGCCCCTCGGGACAACAGCAGTTCGCAAGATACAGCAAGCAAAAGAATTTGATTCAACATGAGATGGTTTTGTGAATAAGTTTACTTCGGATATTCCATTTAGAGCTGCTGTAATTGAGCAGAGAAGCGTCAGAGAAATATTTATTTTGCCAAAGGATTAACTACCTATAAATAAGTGTTTTGTATCTTAAAATGAAATAGAAATGATGTAGCTCAGTATTGTAGGTTCAGTTAGGNTTTGTATCTTAAAATGAAATAGAAATGATGTAGCTCAGTATTGTAGGTTCAGTTAGGAGGAACAGATGTATTACCAGATTACATAAATTTCCTAATCCTGCCTTAACAGAAGCTCTTGTGCTAGTGGGTAGAGTGTAGTGCACTGGACTGAGTAAGGGTGGGTCTATGAGCAAAAACACGATTCTTTAAATTACGTATTATGGCGTGTAAAAAAGAACATAAATTGGTTTGCTTAATGTGCTGGCTCACAATGTCTTTGTTGTGTGCGTTTAAGAGGGTAATTACAGAGTGGCTGGACTAGCAAATGCACTGGGGCCCACCAGGACCTGGTACATTTTTCGTTATCTTCAAGAAAACAGCATTACATTGAAATATATTAGACACATGGGTATTCAATTCTACAATTATATCAATGTATTGAAAAATGTTTACCATAAAGGTTTTTTGATTGTGTGTGGTAATAATGAAATAATGTCTACGATATTCATATTAGGCTAGTGGGGTGGCGGGATAATTGGCGAGATTGTGTTAAGGCTTCATAATCATATGCTGCAACGTCTCTGACTATGCAGCCTGATGTCAGGTCAGGGCCAGCGAGCACCATGATAAAGAATGTCACAATTTTTTAACTATGTTCACTCTATGTTTGTAACTCAATCGACTGCGTCTGTCCATCTACGTGTAAATTTGTGCTTACACCTTGTAAGCATAATATCAAATAGCTGGTCTATTCCGCTTGAATTTCTTCGTACTTGACATAGAGAAGTGTGGCGACAGTATGGCGAACTCTTCAGACAAATGGTTAAGTGATCCCGAAAGTTTGTTTCGGATAAATGTATNAAGTGTGGCGACAGTATGGCGAACTCTTCAGACAAATGGTTAAGTGATCCCGAAAGTTTGTTTCGGATAAATGTATTTTTTTTCGTGTGCTGGATGTAACACAAAGTTGAATATAATATCGTTTTAATTGTTTTAGTGAAGTTGTATCAAGTTTTGGTGTGCCAGAACCTAAATCTGTAAAATTTAAATATGCCAATGTATAGCATTAATTAATGAGTAGAAAAGTAGTCCTTAGCAGGTCCTTCAAAATCTTGCATATAAAAAAATAATAACAGTATTAGCACTTATTTCTATATGGCTGTCCGTGGCCAGGGATGTGGACTTCGTAGAAGTGATAGATAACTTTGCCGAAGTCAAAGTTGGAAGACATTTAAAGGTATATTAACGCAGAAACTAATTGTAAACATTTGGCATGCCAATTATATTTAAAACTGCGTATTTATATTATGCTGACTGTAAAATTAATTCAGTGAATAATATTATATAGCAGAAACATATTAATATAAGTTAATAAGATATGAGGGAAGGGGTCCCTTATTAAAAGTTTGCGAGAATCATGAAAGTTTCTAGTTACACCTGTGTGTACGTTGTTAGGTTTTCCTCGAGCGTAAACAAATTAGCTTTGTTTTAAATGTCAAGTAAAAAGTATTCTGTAGCAGTGGCCAATTAGAGCATGGAAGTATGTGTTGTTGGCGAAAAGTGGTATTTACGGTTATACCTATGCGTGCACTAAAATATTTAAGGGATAAATTTGTGATGATATTTATGATTATATTTTGTGAATTAAATTAACAATGAGAAGAGTCTGCCAAAAAATATCTTCCTTGAATTATGATGTGACTAAAAGCAGGAAGAAAATTTTAACACCAAAGCGTTAAGTTCTTTAAAACATAATAAAAATTATTGTCGAGAATATTGAAGAAATTTGCCAGTACACAAACAGCTGCGTTTACTGATAAGCTATTATTTTTCAAGAGATCTATCAGAATTAATTATAAAATAAAAAATTAACTACAATTGGCTCAAATCAATAGCATATATTTGAAACAGGCCATATCTTGAATCACTGAATGTGTGTTACAATTTACGAATCTCTATTCGTAACTGTTTAAGATGCAAGGGCATTAAGCAAAATTAAGTTTTAAAGATAGAGCAAAAAATACGAACCACATTTATGTTTCGCTATTGGTGTCTTTTCGGGTTTCGCGAATAACTATGATACACGATCAGAGCACACGATCTGCACTACGATGCCGCTACATTCCGATCTCAAGTCGTGTTACACTGACTCTCTATCTGGAAGGAAATTTCGAACTAGGGTCTGTCCGACTGTCGGTACTACTTGCCGACGAGAGCTAATTTGTTTTTTGATACATCTCTATGTAAGGGACTGCATACAAAATAACACAGACTGCCCCTCCCCCTTTCCGCATAAGTGCTTGCTTCCCACTGGGTTTGTCTAGGATAGCTTGACATGGCGAAGTCACTGATACGCATAGTGTTTGATCACAAGAGTAAATTAACATCAATATTATTTTTTAACTTTCACCTTGTGGGGCCCGGAGCAGAGTGTACCTACATGCCCCCACTCCCTCTTCTGGATGGGCTTGAATTTTCCCAGCCTAATTTTCCCCTTATTTCTCACATTCATGTCTAAATCTAAAGTCACACAATTTGAAAATTATATTATCCAAAAAATACCTGGTGATATAACTTGCAAATATAGTATGCGAATAAACAATTAGCACATGCATAGTAACACGAACTTCTTGTACATCGTTGCAGTAAAATTGCATGTAAAAATCCCGACTTTTTTTTCAAGAATTTGATGAACTCTAAAAAAGCGCCACCGTCGCAGTATGTATATGATTATAACATTCAATATATTACTGGACATAGGCAGATATACAGATATTCTGATGTCATATTCGAATTCAGCTTATTACTGTGAGCTCACAGACACATATTTCGATATGTTTATGTCAAAAGTTTTAAACATTAAAAATTGAATTTAAATGAAAAATGTAATACATAACTTTAAATCTTAAATATTTGCTTTTGCATTATCTTTGCTGCTACGCAATATTCTAATTCGCCTTAAAAATACGAGAATGCAGACATGACGCTCGATGTACTTATACTTTATAAATTTGAATGTTAAATAAAACTTTAATACCTATGTTATATATTTCAACTCCGGCATCGTTTCAGCGATCTCAGTACTATCTGTACATCATTTAAACACTTCATATGATCACAAGTTCCGATATTCCCGGTGGCTGAACACTAGCTCTGCAACCCAAAGTTCAGCAGTTCGCTGCTCTGCTCCTCTAAAACAGTTTGAGACGTCTTATCATAAATGCGAATGTAAGGGTAAGGATTCCATGTTCAACAATCATTACTTCGACCTTATCCACAGCCAGTGAGGGAGCAGTACAACCTAGTGGAGGAAGACAGTAGTAACAAGCACGGCTTGGATGCACCCTTTTAAATTTTTTAACACTAAATTAGGAAATTAGGAAATTATAATTACCCCTTTATTTAATTATTATAATAATACTCTCGACAGTAATGGCTATCACATAATATTTATAACTAGTATTTACATAATAATAATGGTTAGTCACCTCAAAGTAATTAACACAGTTAAATTCTTAAAACCAGTCCTTGCAAACGGTTTTAAACACCTGTTGAATTACTATTAAAATCATATATTTGGTGTTTTACAGTTGCAGTGTTTACAATCAAGTATCTANTTAAACACCTGTTGAATTACTATTAAAATCATATATTTGGTGTTTTACAGTTGCAGTGTTTACAATCAAGTATCTATCACTCGTCCATTCCGTCCCACCTTGTTTCAGGCCAGATATCATCAGTATTGCCTGACCGGAATGTTCTGGAGCGTCCCGGGCGCTCCCATACACAGACGTACTCTATTAGGTGCACACCTCGCCCTCCGTGGAACTCGCGCACTTTCGCCCATCCCTGCCGATCACACACTCGTCCGACGCAGACACACACACCGTCGCTTCCCGTCGGTTCACTGTTCGCCGCACTTCGCTAGATAGCTGTCACAGACTTTTTTTTTTACATGGACTGCCACAGTTTGAACCAAGCATATGTGACTTTCCACCAATACAACTGTACCAGTAGTTAGAAATGATATGTTCTAGGCACCTGGCGTCCTGGCGGAGACTGGGGGACTGGCGGCGGCCATCCTACATGACGTCTCTCCCCCCCCCTTTCCCTCGTTTTTCTCCTACGGCGAACATTTTGGCAGCTAGTACCGGTAAAACCGCCAAATTTGGCAGAACATTTCTCGAATTTCCCTTATAAAAATGTCTTGTGCAATTTCCGTCGATAACTCCACAATGCGGCTCAGTGACTCCTTTTTGGACAAATGTCCTCACTAGTCACTGCTCGCCCGATGCGCTCCGAGAGCTTTGGGTCTCGGCCCCGATTGGCTATGCAAGGCTCTCGAAAGGCTCTCGGCTCCGATTGGCTATGCGAGGCTCTCGAAAGGGTCTCGGCCCCGATTGGCTATGCGNTCAGTGACTCCTTTTTGGACAAATGAGGAGTGATCAGTGACGAGCGGGCTACGCGAGGCTCTCGAAAGGGTCTCGTCTCCGATTGGATATGCGAGGCTCTAGAAAGGGTATCGGCCCCGATTAGCTACGCGAGGCTCTCGAAACAGTCTCGTCTACGATATACTATGCGAGGTTCTCGAAAGGGCCTCGGCCCCGATTGGCGATGCAAGGCTCTCGAAAGGGTCTCGGCCCCGATTGGCTATGCGAGGCTCTCGAAAGGGTCTCGACCCCGATTGGCTATACGAGGCTCTCGAAAAGGGTCTTGGCCCTAATTAGTTACGCGAGGCTTTCGAAAGGGTCTCAGCCACGATTGGCTACGCGAGCCTCTCATTGCGTACTTATAAGCATAGTCATATATAATTCTCGAACCATTTAAAATACAGTAACCATATTAATAACATACACGTCACCTCCTACAACGAAAATAACTGCAGCGTCATTTATGCACTGTGAGAACTTATAAGCATAGTTGGCCATAATTCCCGAGCCGTTCAAAATACAGTCGCCAAATTCGTAACATAGGTATCGCCTCCGACAAGTAAAATGATCGCAGGGTCATTTATGCCCTATGCGTACTTATAAGCATAGATGGCCATAATTTCCGAATCGTTTAAGAAATAGTCACCAAATTCGTAAACATTTGCATCACCCCCATAAACGAGAAATATTACAGGGTCATTCATGCCCTATACACACTTATGAGCATAACTAGCCATTATTTACTATCCGTTTAATATATGGTCACCAAATTCATAACATATGCATCACCCCCGACAACGAAAATTATAGCAGAATCATGTATGCCCTATGCATACTTATAAGCATAGTTGGCCGTAATTGACGTTCCGTTTAAGATGCAGTCAATTAATTCGTAACATTGACTTCTCCCCCGACACGGAAAATGATCGTGGGGTCATTTTGTATTATGTGCACTTGTAAGCATAGTTGGCTGTAATTTCCGAACCACGTGTGTGTAGAGTCTGAAATAGCACATACATACACATCGGTCTGCACGCACTCATCAATACCCACCACCACCCTTGTCGCATGGTAGCGCAAGTGTCTACCAACTCGGCCCCCCTTAGCGACAGCTAGCCACCATTAACCAACCAATAACATCCAGACTGGATATATAAATGTGAAATCGCATACGTAAATAAAAGTCAGCACGGACAACTTACAACAAACTGTAATATGCAAAAAGCATGATATATACCAATGTGATACATGCACGATGTACATAGTTGTCGTAACTTTAAAATACTTAAATTATAATATAAACGATCATCATCAGTCCTCCACAAGGGTCGGCAGCTCGAGTCATAGCTAACATGGGTAACTTTTAACAACCAGCCAGAAAATGAAAAGATAAAGTCATATATATAATTACAATGTTAACAAGCCATATATAATAGATATAAAAACAAAATTTAAAGAGAAATATAGTTATAAGCACAATTACATGTTAAACAAGCATCGAGAGCTGCATGCAGTATGTGATAGATATCGCTATACAATACCAGACCGTCCTGCATAGCAAACGACTTCCTTACGAATCGACTGAAACGAAACCCTCTCCCTTAGTGAACAACCAACAATCACATCACTAGCAGCGGATCACATACGACCCAGGCCGACTTCGCGCTATTATTCTGTAGTGCCTTACCAGACAGCTGACGTCCAGCGCGAACACCGTGCAGGTCTCGGCAAGTGAAGGGAAGATACAGAACACTAGCCAAGAGAGAGTAGCATCAAGCGCCAGGGTGCCAGACCAGCTTAGTCACACATGCACTTTCCTTTACGAGAGAAATTCAGTCATACAGTAAAAACTAACAATTTATC
>NQII01001156.1:240531-254266 GCA_002778355.1 Clitarchus hookeri
TAAGCACATACGAAACAACAAACATTTAAACCATTAGTAGCGTAAGAGAGAGAGAGAGAGAGAGAGAGAGAGAGAGAGAGAGACGACATTGCTATGCGGTTAAACAAACAGAATAAAAAAAATAATTATAAAAGTAATTAGTTATTCACATTTACCAACAAATACATATGTGTGCTCATCGTGCGCTGTACATTATGTTAGGCATCAAAATTTCCGCTATGAAGTTTGTGAACAATAATATTAACACTGATGCAAACTGATATAAACAATAATATGAAAAGGAAAATAGTTATAAGCACTTACCAGCCAACCCGATCACATATTATTCATATATGTTCGTTTACGAGAGAAATTCAGTTATACAGTTCTAGTTAACAATTTATTTCGTATGAATACATCAATCATGACTATTTAAAATATTGCTTCGAATAAACTAATGTTGGTAGACGATATCGCTTCTGCCCCCTCCCCTTCTTCAATTCACTTTTAGGTCTGTAAAAGCACATCGTACCACCATGCATCACTCAGAACTTCATTCCCATCGATATCTTTTGCTAATGGCCCTTTGTATCCAGGTCTTAATATCTTGATCATCTCCTTGAAGTTATCAAGTTCAGCAACATTAAATCGTACATTCGCAGCACAGAAAAACATTGAAATTGCCTTGTCAAAACAAATAATCACTAATTAAATGTTGCTTTCTGTTAGTGGAAGCACTAGGTATACTGGATTCAGACATACTGATCCACAAACGTTTGTGGAAGATGATCTACTCGATTCGGTAAAGGAAGGCTATGCTGGTGCTAGCAGTTGATGCTCCAGATTTTCTTTATTTTCACTTTCCTATACCTTTCTAGTTGAACATTTCTGAATGTGAGTTCTTATTCTTTATATATTGCAACTTAAAGTCAATTCACAATTTTACATCCACATTTATAATCACCCACGTATTTTGCTACACTTTTCAAAATGTTGCTATTCACATGCACACCACACTATATGTTGATTACAAACACAATATGAGTTTTAACTTACTTAATGATCTGTAAACTAAGGTAACGCCCCAACATTTCTCATTCAGGCTATAATAATTCCTTGTAATAAACTGAATTATGCATTATATAGCACCATCAAAACTTTCAATACCTGTGTCAACTCTTTTGAAACTTCAGTAGAAAACAGTTTGTAAGTAGCTGCCACATTGCTGTGTATCTAACCAGATAATTCATGACTAGGGACTAGAGAGGAGAATTCCCTGCATGTCTACTACCTAACCAATCAGCTTCATTTGTTTAGCTGGAAAGGGAAACCTCATAGTATATACTACTCTTCACAGTCAGTCTAATTATTTAGTGGGGGAATCTCCTTCAGGAATATAGGATGAGTAATCCCCTTCAGCAAAGTATAAGGGGAAATCCCCTTCTGCTTGCTGCTCGGTACAGATGACTCACTTATTTCCTGTTTAAAGTAAGTCAAACTATTTATGTTGAAAAAAAAAAAAACAAATTTAATCAAAATGTCTGAATTTTTTATACAGTAGCAAAAGTGAAAATTTGAAAAAATCCACTTGGTGCAATAAGTGAGCCCAAAAAAACCGGGTTGGTTTTTTCGGGTAGACCCACTTTGTTGATCCCTGCCAAGTCTTGACGTCACTAGGTTGGCTAGAAGAGGTTGTAGGGTCTTGAAGACTCGTTGGCAGGGCTAGGGCCGACGACACTATAAATACCTCTGCAGTCTTAAAATCGGAAATCTGTGCATTTCCCAGAAAGGGTACAAGAAGTTGGAAATGGTATGTTCTAGCGCATATGGCGTCCTGGCAGGGACAGGGGAACTGGCGGCGGCCATAATGGAATACGTCATTTTTTTCATTTTTCTCCTACGACGGCCATTTTAAAAGCCAGGACTGGTAACAACATCAAAATGTGCCAGAAAAGTTTCCTAATGTCCCTCAAAATTCCACGAATTTCCCTCAAAAAATGACTTGCGCAATTTCCGTCGATGGCTCCAAATTGTGGCTCAGTGACACATTTTTGGGCAAATGAGGAATTAGGAGTAAGGAGTGGGCTATGCGAGGCTCAAGATGGGTCTCGTCTGTGATTGGCTATGCGAGGCTCTCGAAAGGCTCTCGGCTCCGATTGGCTATGCGAGGCTCTCGAAAGGGTCTCGGCCCCGATTGGCTATGCGAGGGTATCGAAAGGGTCTCGACCCCAGTGATACATGAGGATCTCGAAATGGTCTCGTCTCTGATTGGCTATGCGAGGTTCTCGAAAGGGTCTCGTCTCCGATCGACTATGCAAGGCTCTCGAAAGGGTCTCGGCCTCGATTGGCTACCCGAGGGTCTCATTGCGTACTTATAAGCATAGTTAGCTATAATTTCCGAACCATTAAAAATAGTCACCATATTCATAACATAGATATCACCTCCGACAACGAAAATGACTGCATGGTCATTTATTACCTATGAGAACTTATAAGAATAGTTGTACATAATTTCCGAACCATTTAATATACAGTTGCCAAATTCGTAACATAGGCATCACCTCTGACAAATATAATTATTGCAGGGTCGTTAATGCCATATGCGTACTTATAAGCATAGTTGGCCATAATTTCCGAATCGTTTAAGATATAATTACCAATTTTGTAACATTTACATCACCACCATCAAAGAAAATTAACGTAGGGTCATTTATGCCCTATATGTACTTATAAGCATAGTTGGCAATAATTTCCGAACCATTTAAGGTACAATCGCCAAATTCGTAACATAGGCATAGCCCTCATCAACGAAAATGATCGCAGGGTCATTTATTCCCTATGAGTACCTATATGCATAGTTGACTNGCCAAATTCGTAACATAGGCATCACCTCTGACAAATATAATTATTGCAGGGTCGTTAATGCCATATGCGTACTTACAAGCATAGTTGGCCATAATTTCCGAATCGTTTAAGATATAATTACCAATTTTGTAACATTTACATCACCACCATCAAAGAAAATTAACGTAGGGTCATTTATGCCCTATATGTACTTATAAGCATAGTTGGCAATAATTTCCGAACAATTTAAGATACAATCGCCAAATTCGTAAAATAGGCATAGCCCTCATCAACGAAAATGATCGCAGGGTCATTTATTCCCTATGAGTACCTATATGCATAGTTGACTCTAATTTCCGATTCGTTTAAGATAAAATCACTAAATTCATAACATACAAAATACTCCCGACAACGAAAATTATCGCAGGGTCATTCAAGCCCTATGTGTACTTATAAGCATAGTTGGCTGTAATTTACGAACCATTTAAGATAAAGTCGCCAATTTCGTAACATAGAGATCGCCCCGACAATGAAAATGATGGCAGGATCATTTATGCCATATGCTTACTTATAAGCATAGTTGACAGTAATTTCCGAATCATTTAAAATACAGAACACAAATGCATAGCATTCACAACACTCCCATCAACGAAAATGATCGCAGGGTCATTTATGCGCAAAATGCTCTTTCTCGAGATAGCCAACAGTACCACACACTAAGTATGCCAGAGCTTATCCAGCAGATGTTTGATGCCAAGAAATTTTGAAAGAAAAACATCCAAATATAATTACATATGGCTGTTCAGCAAATCATTTTAATTTGGTTAAGAAAGACGTATCTCCTAAAACAGTCATGTATTTTCGAAATATTCATCAAGCATATGGGTTGCTTCTGGAGAAAGATTGTGTGATGTCACATATGCCAAATGAAACACGATGGAACTCTGACCCTGACTGTGTAAAATAATTTGTGATAAATTATCACAGGTACAGGGAAATCGCCCTTCAACATGCCCAAGACTTTCATCCAAATGTTGTAAAGATCTTAAAAAACCTGGGAATTTACCACGAAGCAGTGTATCCTGAGAAACATTTATATGTAGTTGCAAATGCACTGGACAAGCTTCAGAAAGAAACAACATGTATTTCAGAGGCAGTTGAAATATGGCTCGATCTACTATATTATGTTGTTCTGGAGTCTTACCATCACCACTACAACAAAACATTTCAACAGACAATTCAACCATCACATATCCTCGCAAACCTTATGGATCCAAAATTCAGAGCGTAACATTCAAGTGAAGAACAAAAACACTCCGCAGAAATGTTGTTAGCTGAACTCCATCCTGAATTCCTTCATGGCATCATGGCCTTCAAGATAAGTGATCCTGGCTATTATGCTGCTTATATGATGCATGCAAATGTTGTACAAGTTATTTCCTAGCAAAAATGGCGGCAGGTAGATCATGACAAAAAATAATGAAAGAAACTCTTAAGTTTCCCTTTGGGGTTTGTCACTTTTTATTCTCCTTGCATTCAGCACCAGCTTTTTATGCTTCAATTGAGAAATACTTCTGTACATTTGTACTGGTTTGTAACAAGTTATGCAATCGTCTAGGAGTTGATAAAGCAGCAAAACTAGTTTAAGTGTAGTCTACGAGCAAATTTTCCACAATCAGAAGTTTAGAATAACTGATTTTATTAATGTGTAATGTTCTTTTTATCTACCTATTGCATGCTACTGACTACTGTGTAGTGTATTACTATAATACCATTAAAAATGTACAAGTTAAAAATTAGACTTTACACTTGCTGACATCTGTGAGAAACGGACCGATGCAGTATGAATTTCTGGTACTTGTAATTGTTAAGCATTTATTTTAATATCTTCCTTTTATTTTGGCTAATGTGTTGCAGTGATGAGGAATACATTTTTGTTTCTATAAGGAAAACTTATATTCCTCTCACTACCTTTTTAGCACGTTCATAATGATTTATACTTGTGATCCTCAGTAAAAAGGAATGTGTACAAAACTATAAATGTCAAGTGTTTGTATGTCCAGATATTCTATTTACATATTACGAGTTTTTCAAAAACACAAACCAATTGCAGGTTATAGTGATATTTGACAAAAAAACATGATAGTTGTTATATCANACGAGTTTTTCAAAAACACAAACCAATTGCAGGTTATAGTGATATTTGACAAAAAAACATGATAGTTGTTATATCAGTTTTATAACATAACACAGTGTACATGTTGTATGTAATTTACATTATGTAAACTTCTATAGGATCAGTTTTTTCCTTCACAAAATATTTAGCAGAAATTACAAAATAAGTTTTCCAATATTTATTAACAATGTATTAAATCCAGTTTCTAAATACAGACATTTGATTAAATAAAGTAAAATATAATTGTCCAGGTAAACTTACCCCAAAATAATATTTAGAATATACGTGTTTGTACGTAGCCTGTCCTTTGTCGAAAATACCGAAAAAATACGGAAAAAAAATTCTGGCTATTGAATAAAATCCAAGTGGGTTGGGCTTTTAAAAAAATCGTATTATTTCTAACTCTGCGACTTGGACAAACATGGTCAATTTGGTTGGCAGCTTGGTTAGTTTAGGAATGTGGTGGGTAGTATTTTAATGAAAATTATGACTTCGGTGTAATAGTACACCATGGTGTTTAAGTTGTGTGTTCCTCGGTGTTTTTAAAATTACTCTGATTGGCTAAAAAAAAAGTTCTAATCAGTACGTTTCCTGACGATGAAAGAGTAAATGCCTGCGTGAATGCTATTTCACGAGAGTACTTCGTGCCTATAAAGTTTTCACGCGTGTAAGTAGACTTTTATACGTCAACTTTATAGACTTTCAGGGGAAAAATGAACATTCAAGTAACATTAATGCTATTGCAGTGCGTGTTTGAGTGTACTAGCATGCGCAATAGCAAAGAATATCTTTTTATCTGATACCGAAGCTTAATTGTTTTATGCACTCCACATAATGGCAATTTTTGCAGTACTGTGTGTTAAAATAAAACCGATATCAGTAATATTAAACATACTCATTGGAAGTATTTCNTGGCAATTTTTGCAGTACTGTGTGTTAAAATAAAACCGATATCAGTAATATTAAACATACTCATTGGAAGTATTTCAACTTCTTCAGTTAGTTTCTACAAGTTATTTAAAACAACATAGTTGTTTTAAAAATATTATACACAGCGAGATTCACTCCAAAAAGTTTATGTTTACTAAAACTTCCCCGTTGGTTAAACACATTACATAACAATATTGCCAAATAAAAATAAAGTTATTATTTTTACATATTCNAAAACTTCCCCGTTGGTTAAACACATTACATAACAATATTGCCAAATAAAAATAAAGTTATTATTTTTACATATTCAACGACTGCAACATTAAGTTACATTTGTGAACATAATTTTTTCAACAGAGTAAATACAACAAAAAATAAGAAATGGCCTACAGCTAGTTTATATATTAAAAGAATGTACCATTAAGTGATATACTGAACATCGTCCTTAACTTACTCACAAATGGCAACAGATTTAAAGCAACGAATATTTTGTATTATTTAGTACTGCCCATTTTAGTTCACCGTACTCTTCCATATTCCAAAACATTGTCGTGCAGCGATTGAATTGCTTATCGCCAGTGACGTCACAGAGAGGTTGTAAGGCCTTGTAGTCTCGGTGGTAACGCCCTAGCCCAGAATGTTCTTCTTATGTCGAGTTGCGCCAAGAGAGATTACCAAAAAGCTCATGCAACAGCCCGCTGCTGTGAATCATCTCGCCCGCCAGGCGACGTAACTGCGGCCGGGTCGCGGGAACTCATCCCCCGCATCTGACCGCGCATGCATGTCTGGCGCGGTGTCCGCACCTAAAACAATATAAACATGCATTTTTTTATTGTAAATAAACTTTATAGTCTATTCGCGGTTTCTTCACACTTTTTGAATCAAACCTTTGAAAAATCACACCATAAATGACGTGTTTGGTTGTTNGTCTATTCGCGGTTTCTTCACACTTTTTGAATCAAACCTTTGAAAAATCACACCATAAATGACGTGTTTGGTTGTTATCTAATTACGTTATGTATCACAAGCGTTTTGTACTTGTGTTAACATTTAAGTGCATTATTTTCCGGATGAATTAAAATTGTATTTATATTTTATCTATAAATTATGATATTTACGTTATAGTTAATATGAATTTAAAACAGTGAGAAAAAAATGTGTTTTGGTAATGTCTAGTAAGAAATAGTTATTATGCAAAATATTGCTACACTGAGTGCGCACGAATGTGGTGCGAAGTTCCTTTGGTGAAATTTTCTTGACTTGGATAAGCTTAGTTTGCATGGAGCGGACGGATATCCCGGAAATAGAACCTAAGCAGGGCTTCGGAAAAGTTGGAATTAACCGTGAATGGTCTATAGAATGCAGATAGGGCACTTATCACTATAAACCTGAAAAATGTTATTTGTGTCACGTGTTCTTTCTGCAACTNCAAACCTTTGAAAAATCACACCATAAATGACGTGTTTGGTTGTTTCCTAATTACGTTATGTATCACAAGCGTTTTGTACTTGTGTTAACATTTAAGTACATTATTTTTGGGATAAATTAAAATTTTATTTATATTTTATCTATAAATTATGATATTTACGTTATAGTTAATATGAATTTAAAACAGTGAGAAAATATGTGTTTTGGTAATGCCTAGTAAGAAATAGTTATTATGCAAAATATTGCTACACTGAGTGCGCACGAATGTGGTGCGAAGTTCCTTTGGTGAAATTTTCTTGACTTGGATAAGCTTAGTTTGCATGGAGTGGACGGATATCCTGGAAATAGAACCTAAGCAGGGCTTCGGAAAAGTTGGAATTAACCGTGAATGGACTATAGAATGCAGATAGGGCACTTATCACTATAAACCTGAAAAATGTTATTTGTATCACGTGTTCTTTCTGCAACTNCTATAGAATGCAGATAGGGCACTTATCACTATAAACCTGAAAAATGTTATTTGTATCACGTGTTCTTTCTGCAACTTACCGATTCGATTACAACAGAAAGGGCATGTTTATATAGGCCTACTTATTCCCAAGCAATTGTTTTTACATAATATAGAACGTAGGTTCTTAGCCATTCCGTAAACGAAAGTCTACATGGAAACCACAGTCGGCCTTGGCAGTACGGCCATTTCGTATACAATTATTATTCCACAATTTTCGCAAGCACGCACACTTCTTCAAATTCACGTGTAACTTTCACGTTGCTATCAGCGCCTTCGTCGACGCGCCAAGGCATGTTGCTGATTAATTACCTCCCTGCTACTCCGTGTATGCGAAGATACACCCTGCCGCGTGTCGTCATTTCCCGGGAGTTTACGCAAGGGCGCGGTGCCTTCCTGGGGGTGTCAGTGATGCCATCGAGGTGGTCGCTGATGCCTGATGCCATATCGCCGCTGCCGTCCTCGTGAGCTCGCCGGCTGTGGATGTGCTTGTTGGCTTTCCTGCCAGAGAAATAGAGCGGGGCGTTGACGGTGCGCTGGCTGCCGAGTTCACAAGCTAACTGAGGGACGCTTCACTTGGGATTCAGATACACCACCTCGCAAATGCTGTTAAGTCCATGATCAAGCAGACGTCGGCAGCCAGAGTAACGGGGAAATGACTGCGGTTCTCGATAGGGCAGGCAGTCTCCGACATCGTAGAAAGTGCCTCATTGCACCAGCTGTGAGCTGCCAAGTCAGGCAGGCGCGCGCCAAACGTCACACCTGCCCAGCGAACTACNGTGCCTCATTGCACCAGCTGTGAGCTGCCAAGTCAGGCAGGCGCGCGCCAAACGTCACACCTGCCCAGCGAACTACGTCATTACTGTCGGACTATGTAGTAGATTCTTGGTTACTTCCAACTTTTCTGAAGTCCTGTTGAAGTTATGCTTTCAAGCTAGTCGTACACCTGATGCAAACAAAGCTTAACAAAGTCTAGTAAATTACAGCATTGGGACAACGCACCGCATTCGTGCGCANGTACACCTGATGCAAACAAAGCTTAACAAAGTCTAGTAAATTACAGCATTGGGACAACGCACCGCATTCGTGCGCACTCAGTTCAATAATATTTTGCGTGAGAGCTCTTTCTTACTAGACATGGTTAACACTCTTATTTTCTCTGCGTTTTTATTCATATTAATTATAAATAAAATATTATAGTTTACACACAAAATATAAATAAGAGTTCAATTTGACCGACAATAAGATACTTTTACATTAACAGAAGTATTAAACGCTTGTGAAAGATGGCATATTCAGGAAACAACGAAACGCGCCATACATTGGATGGTTTTTCAACGGTTTGACACAAAAAGTGTGAAGAAACTTCTAACAGACTTTAGTCTCATTGTGTCGCACGACTCACTCGAGTTGCCGGAGATGCTGCGTCATCTCCTTGACTGTATGCCGCAAGGGTGATGGGGTTGGGGGGCGACGGACATCATAACTGTCAAAACAGTTGTAACATAATATTACTGTAGGAGTTAATTGCTATGGAATTATCTGTCACAACAAATCAAATTGAAGGTAATATTAGGGCTAATTAATATGCTGCCAGTGGTTTACTGTGCACACAATCAGGTCCAGATCGTTATTTCTATTGTAAAGTTATCTGTCTGGTATCTCTGTAGGGTATCCGACTGTTTAGAGTTGCAAGTACTCTCTACTATGTTACTAAATACTTATGTATATAAGCATACTTGTCAGATTTTAGAGGAAAAATGAACAGTTGCTGCCTAACCTTCTCTTTTTTTTTTCTCATAGAGACCCTTAAATATTCAACAAATAACTTCAAAAAATAATTTTTCAACTTGGACTGTTGGGCGAAACATTTTGTACGCAGGTAATATTTAAGAATAAAAGAGAGTCGGATTTTAAAAGTCCCGCCAGTAAGATTTTGTTAGTCATTCGTTTAGTATTTATAGGTACTACATGTAAATTNAGTCGGATTTTAAAAGTCCCGCCAGTAAGATTTTGTTAGTCATTCGTTTAGTATTTATAGGTACTACATGTAAATGTTGATTATTTTATTTACATATTCTACGTTTGGCATCATCTCGTAAGTCTTTTTTAAAGTAACATGTTTCGAAATACATTATTATGAAAAATATTTTCTTCCTTACAATTTTTGAATGATAAAGTNTTTTTTAAAGTAACATGTTTCGAAATACATTATTATGAAAAATATTTTCTTCCTTACAATTTTTGAATGATAAAGTGATTCCCTTCAAAGCACCCAAACCCAAAAATGGGCCCTTTGGAACGTTTTACGCTTGAGCATTTTCTAAATCCGCCACAGCATATTACATAGTTTGTGGGTATGTATGCGTATATTTGTTTGTCGGTGTATACGATGCATATGCACGGTCATTTACATAAACATATATATACATGCGTTATATGTAAACATAATTACATAATTATTAAATTATTGTACAGTTCGCTGAATGAAGACCGAATAAGATACTGGTTGAAAGAGCAGCTGAAAACTTTATTCCCTAAGTGACTAGTAGCTATCGTCACAGCGAGTTTTACGGCAGTTTAGTCCAGCACTTTGGGCACTGTGTCTGTTAAAGTACAGTCCACAATTCACGACTCGGTGAACAATTTAAACTGCTGTAGACTGTTCTGTGCAGGCGGAAGATTAAAATTCGTCTTTCACATATTGCCTAAAGGAATTGTATACGAAGGGATGATATTCTGCACTTCGAACTGCCATGCTTTTACGCTTCCATCCCACGATCATATTTTACCTCGGGCAGCCTGTACTACGCAAGTCCGTTGTAACAGTACGGTACACCTCATCCTCAAATACCGCGTTTTTATCAAACTCTCCGTCAATAAAATGTATTTGCTACATTTCAAGAATATAAAGATAACCGACCATAGTAAGCGTTTTCTGGGTTAAAAAAAACCCTTTGTTAGAGAATATAAAATTCTTTCGAGGTATATTTGAATAGCAAATCTTTCTTACTAATATTTGTGGTAACTGCAGGGAACAATGTTTTTTTAACTCGTAATTTTGTCTAAAAAAACTTTTTCCAAAAATTTTGCCTATGTAATAAAACTAGCTTTCCGCCCGCGCGCAGCTTCACCCAAACGTACTTTACATATGCAGATACTTTAGCCTCTCGGCCTTCGTACTTTTATATTTTTACGTAGCGCTCTTAGCCAGGTGGCCATCCCACGCTACGACCGTCCAATCAGTGGGGAAGAGGGATCACGCCCTCGCATCGCAGGTGGCCCAGCCATACACCCGAGGTAACCAAATCCAAAGCCCCAACCTGATTCACAAGTACGACCGAGAACACCCTACCACGTGGTTCTGAGACCCTCACCCTCAGGTACCAAGCGTGTGGTCTGGCCGGGGTTCTATCCATACCCCTAGTGTCTTACCAGGACACAAATGGAGCGGGTTGCCGCTCACCACCCGGTCTTTTCCTTGGGAGGGGGAATCTCTCCAGACCTCCTCCAGCATACGGAGTTAACCATTGCCAGCACGAGTCCAACCTCTAGTGATCGGTAAACCAGAGAAAACCTTTGGTGGGGCCAACCCGATCAGCCCGTGATCTCACTTTTTTGCCATGACACTAGTGGGCTTTCAATGCCCGACCGCCTCTCCGACTACACCCACCAGTAGAGATAGGAAGCGTGCGATAGACTCTGAATGGAATGTTTCCGTCATTATCAAAATCCGGAGGTCTGAACCCGTAGGTTCCAGAGTTCTTCCATGTCTCATCACAGTCTCCATGCTATTTCCACCCATCCATCCACCAGCAGTGCAACCAGAGGAGCTGTCATCGGACACTGACCTTTTCCAGACTTTCGAATTTCTGCACCATGAAATTCCAGTATTGGACCCCATCGGCCTGATTGCCAAGTGGTTCAACACCCGGCCAAGTGGTGGGACCTAGGCACCAACTATCGGCGCAAGTCATCACGGCAGATACTCCTGACCAGCCGCGAGGAGACTGGTTCCCATAAGGAGACAGGCGGCGGAGCCCAACTTGTGGAACCAGTGGTGGCACGAGGAGCCTTGGGTTGCTATGGGTGGAGAGAGGCTATAAGAGACGCATCACCCACCCTTTCTAGGGTCAAATACGGTAACCGGGCTCTGCTACTATAGCATGATACTGCCACACCACCTCAAATGCCCAGAAACCTTCCTCCCGNAAATACGGTAACCGGGCTCTGCTACTATAGCATGATACTGCCACACCACCTCAAATGCCCAGAAACCTTCCTCCCGAGGGAGTCACAGACCCATATCCCCCCATACGTACTGCAAGAAACGCATAAAACCTACCAGTACAAACTTATGTATTTATTTTTGTTAAAAAAACATCAGTAGTTCTCCATTCACCTGCTGAATTGCCGATTTGAAAAATAATTCTGAAACAATGCTAGACATGTGTAGGCATAGTAGCTGCAATATACATAGCACTGTTCTGAAGTAAATAGTACTGCGTTATTTCGTTGGGCTTACGAAATATTAAATATTCTGGGGAAATACTTTTAATCCTTTTTCACCCCCACAAGGGGTAAATTTTTCCAACAAAAAAATTTTAGTGGTGCTTCGCCCTGAATTTCATTTTTGTAGACCTAACGGTTTGGGCTGTGTGTTTGAAAGTGAGCGCGTGAGTCGGTAAGTGCGTGATTATGGGATTTTCAATTTATTTATATAGATAAGAAAAGTCTGTAAACATATNAGCGCGTGAGTCGGTAAGTGCGTGATTATGGGATTTTCAATTTATTTATATAGATAAGAAAAGTCTGTAAACATAGACAAAAATGACAGTGAGTTGATTTTGTGAAGTTCCAAATTCTGCTCACTCTACCTAATGTAGATCGAAAATACGTATTCCACTGTGTTATATATGTATATATGCCCTACTAAGAAAAGAAAACATGCAAAAAATGAAAGTAATAAATTATACGAAAAATAGGGAAGAGCTACCTANCAAAAAATGAAAGTAATAAATTATACGAAAAATAGGGAAGAGCTACCTAAAATTCTACAAATTATTTTCGTTTGATATACTGGTTTAATTGGTAGTTCCATTAAAGAATTACAAAATCCCTTATGTTCCACATTTATTTGTATCATTGGCAGGTTTCAATACACTGAGGCGACAAAAGTCATGGGATGCCTCCTAATATCGTGTCGGACCTCCTTTTGCTCGTCTAAGTGCAGCAACTCGGCGTGGCATTGACTCAACAAGTCGTTAGGAGTCCCCGGCAGAAATATTGAGCCATGCTGCCTCTATAGACGTCCATAATTGCGAAAGTGTTGCCAGTGCAGGAGTTTGTGCACGAACTGACTTCTTGACGATGTCCCATAAATGTTCGATGGGATTCATGTCGGGCGATCTTGGTGGCCAAATAATTAGCTGGAATTGTCCAGAATGTCCTTCAAACCAATCGCGAACAGTTGTGGCCCGGTGACATGGCGCATTGTCATCCATAAAAATTCCATCGTTGTTTGGGTACATGAAGTCCATGAATGGCTGCAAGTGGTCTCCAAGCAGCTGAACATAACCCTTTCCAGTCAATGATCGTTTCATTTGGATCATAGGACCCAGTCCATTCCATGTAAAAACGCCCACGCCATTATGGAGCCACCACCAGCTTGCAAAGTTCCTTGTTGACAACTTGGGTCCATGGATTCGTGGGGTTTGCGCCACACTCGAACCCTATCATCAGCTCTTACCAACTGAAATCGGGACTCATCTGACCAAGCCACGGTTTTCCAGTCGTCTAGGGTCCAACCGATATGGTCACGAGCCCAGGAGAGGCGCTGCAGGCGATGTCGTGCTGTTAGTAAAGGCACT
>NQII01001156.1:255054-313544 GCA_002778355.1 Clitarchus hookeri
GTGTAGTGATCAGGTTACTCGCCTTTCACCAAAGTGATTCTCGGCGAGCTCGCCCCCGAATTTTCGCACGTGGAATCGTGCTGGGTGATGCCGCTGGTCGACGGACTTTCTCGGGGATCTCCCGTTTCCTCCACCCTTGCATTCCGGCGCTCCTCCATTTTTGCCCAGCGAGGAGCATGTTTGAGTGAGTGATCGATACGAGCGCTACGATCGATGCCGACTCGCGTATATAAAGCACAGTGGTTTCGTCGTGATCGTAGAACTTAGGGAATTTAAGCGGTGACCTTTAAATTTTAATGGACACGACTCTGTAGCAAAGTTCAACGCATGCCTCTATCGTAGTTCCACATGTATACGGTTCGTACACTTTGAGATAGCAGTCTGAAGTAGCCGTTTTTAGCTATGTTGGAGGGCATAAATATAATGTTTTTAATTTTCGTCATGTCTTGAAAGTAATTTATTTTCATAGGTAAGACTATTGGGGGACAGGTTTCCCAGTTTCGTCAAAAAATAGCATATTTAAATCACGCTGCAACGCATTTCAAGCGCTAAGTAGGCGAACGCATAGGGAGCAGTAACGATCAAGAAACCCTCCCGAGTGCACCAGCCAGCTCATCCATTCCAAACGTAGGCTTACTTCTAGACCTGGTGGTAAGCGTGCAGGGAAAGTACGAAGTAGTGTTGTGTTTCAAATGTCTGCGACGGAGAGGAGAGTGCATGTGGAGATAGTCACGTGGTGCTGTGGCTAGCGAACCGCGGCCTTTACTGCATCGCCAACATGGCGGACGTTGCGGTTGGCCCGCGGTTTTTATCGGCTTACTTCCGTCTATCCCCACCCCACTATAATCCCTGTAGACGCTACACCGCACCACGGTCCGCCACCGAACTGACAGTCTTGGTTTCGCAACACAGCTCGCCGTCGCTGCTCTGCATTGAAGTCACCAAGAAACTCGCTACTCGCTATGAGAAAACTACCACTGAGAACTTGGTGCAACAACTAAAAACCACTTATAGTCTATGTTAATAAACCCAGGGAGAAAATAGGTGTGTTGGTAATGTCTAGTAAGAAATAGCTGTTTATGCAGAATATTATTAAAGGAATGCGCTCAAATGCGGTGTGTTGTTCATTTGGTATCGTTTTCTAGACAGTTTCGTTTTGTTTGCATGAGGCGGAGGAATATCCTGAAATTATAACTTAGCAGGGCTTCAGAAAAGTTGGAAGTAACCATGACTTGACTATATCAAGTCTTCTCTAAATATGTTTGGTCATTTTATGTAGTGAATTGTCCACTATGTTTTTACGAATGCATGTCACGCAGACAATGGCATAGCCAGAAATAACTCGCGCGGGGCAATTTTTACCGACTGTAGTGAAGGGGAAAGGTTATACCAGTATTAGCAGTCTAACGCACATGTTAATTNCGCGGGGCAATTTTTACCGACTGTAGTGA
This sequence comes from Clitarchus hookeri, assembly GCA_002778355.1. Lineage (NCBI taxonomy): Eukaryota > Metazoa > Arthropoda > Insecta > Phasmatodea > Phasmatidae > Clitarchus > Clitarchus hookeri. The sequence continues at coordinate 256,506 of NQII01001156.1, forward strand.
AGGGGAAAGGTTATACCAGTATTAGCAGTCTAACGCACATGTTAATTAGGATAAATTACAAGATAAACACTACTTATCAACATAATAAAATAAACCATAATTTACCACAAATACATACTTTTATAGCAATTAAATACTTATAAATGACTTTAATACTAATTGATGACAACCCTAGGGTAAAACAAGGGGAGGTTAAAACCATCACATCCCCACCTCCCTGGTAAACCCATGTGGTGTTAATTTTTTTGGAGTGACACTTCACGCTCGTTTGCATGAGCTATAATTCACTAATACAGATGCATCTATATTGCAAATGAGTGGTGAAAATGTAACACAAACACAATTTCTCCAAGTTCCGTATAATGCTGCAATTGTTTGATGAGCCAACGTCTAGTTCACTGTCGCCTGAAAGCATTCAGCGCAAGATACCCTAGGCGGAACCTTGCAACGGGAAAAACACGCATGTTTTCTTGCTGGACGCCAGTCGTATTATATATATATATATATATATAGGCTGTTCACGGCAAAGCGAGCACTTTTGAGTCACTAATTACTTTTTTACTATCAGCCATTTCTTATCCATCCATCACTTTTAAAAATAAATATTGCCATGTAAGTAATAAACACACTGTGTATATTCCACCGCACTGGGGAAGTTAACGTCTAGGGCTACAATAATATATATTTATTTACTATTATTCCAAATGAGAGGGCTTCAAAAATCGCTGACTTTATCGTGAATAGCCTATACTAAAAAATACAACATACCCAAGATCAAAAACTCACAGGGCTCATACTGGTGTATTAGGAGTTGATACTACTGGTCTCTACATAAAAACTATTACTGCTGTTGCACTAGAAATCCTGCCATAATTGTACAATTAGTTTTTTTTTCGCATGTATTAGGGATTAATCAATCATTCGTTTCAACTTCATGAGCTTTCAAATCCCGATGTTAAAGAGCCGCTCAAACCTCTCCACTCCACTCGGAGCATGGGGAAAGGGAGGGAAGGTGGCATTGTATCATAATTATAGGAAACAATAATTAATCTATAAAATTAAATCAGTATTTTAAACAATAATATTTTTTTCATTTCATTTAAAAACCTTTACACATCAGTTTCACAGCATGTCTCCTGTGGACACCCCCCTCCCCCCACACACACCCACTCGCACACATACCGGATTTGCCCGTGCATTAACTAGTCTGCAAACAATGGTTTAAAATTTTTTTTTTTGACAAATTGAACTTGAAGTTTGTTACTTCTATTACAGTTAAAAGGCATGCCGAAGTCCCAGGTACTTGTAACATACAACACAGTAGATAAACTGCAACGTAGTGTTCCGACAAAGGTCTAACGAAGAGAAGCTAAGTTGACGTCCTCTCAAATTATTTAAAATACGGAACATACGAAACAAAGAAAGCTGGATTGTAAAGCTAGTAAAGTAATGCAATGAGAGTAGTGTGGGGTTTCTGAAGGTGGCAGGTTGTGTAAAAGTGAAACTGTCGACGGCGGTGGGGGCAAGTTCAGTAGCCTCGCTCAGCGTGGAGGTGTGGGCTGTGTTGTGAGCCGCAGCCGCTAGGTGTCTCCAGTGGGAAGAGAGAGAAGAGAAGAGAGAGAGGGGCCAGATACCAGCAGACTTCACAGCTCGCCAGTCGGCGCCGTGACGTGGAGTGCACAAGATGGCCGCCGGGCCGCTGTGACGGGTGCGTGTCGCGCTACAACACCGCAGCCATGTATCGCATGAACCTATACGAAAGCACGTGTCTGCGCTGCTGCCAGACGGTGTACCAGGTGGACCGCGTAGGGCCGCTCAAAGACTTCACCTTCTTCCACAGCGGCTGCTTCAAGTGCGCCGTGTGCGGCACCAAGCTGACGCTCAAGACCTACTACAACAACCAGCACCGGCAGGAGGATAAGGAGGTGTACTGCAGCAGCCACGTGCCTAAGATCGGGCCGGGCCACCTGGACGGCTTGGCCGTCGGCATCCGCTCGGCGCTCAACGTGCCGCGCTCCGCCAACGTCGTCAACGAGCAGATCCGCGGCGGTGGAGGCAAGGGCACCTTCGACGCCGAGGCGCTAAACATCCGGCCGCACCTCAACGGCCACTACACGCAGCATGACGCCGCCTACCAGTACGGCCGCTTCGACGCCAGTGCACTGCATATCGCGCATGCGCTGCGCGCCACCGAGATACAGCGCGCCTACAACAAGGTGCGCGAGAAGCCCATCGACTACTACCTGGTGAGTAGCAGCAGACTCGACGTCGCTCGCCGTTATTGTAGAGGGTGACGTGTCGGAGCGGGTGTGAGTAATACTCGTTCCTCTCAGTCTCCCTCCCCGCGTACCACCACACAGCACCTGATCAATAGCGGCGAGCGATGTGGAAACCGTTACGTTGTATTGTGCACTAGCGCAGGCGACCTTCTGTGGGAGTCAGTCTGTGCCGACATTCCTCGGGGGTCACACGCGGCCTACTCGCCGCAAGTCCTCCTCAAGGCATTCCTCTGCCGCAGCGAGTGCCAGCTGTTTCTCACACCCACACCGGTCCCTCGCATGCTACTTGCAATGACCACACATCGTCGTGTATTACTTTAGTATTTTGGAAAAGTCTCTCAGAAATATCTTTTAGAATAAAGCCACAGCTGAGAAACACGTTCATTTTCATGCACGTCAGCACAGGAGTGAGGAAGACCCGTCTCCTGCTTCCAATTTAAACAGAAAATCGCGAGTTCTTGGCGTGCTGATCTTCACAGTGAGCTCTGTTGTTCCTCTGTGTTCATGAACACAACCTGTGTGGAGTAAACAGCAGTGGAAACTGGACGTCATTTCACTCTGCCCAAAGTGAATAAGAACCACATGGCACTGAAATTTAAAGAAATTGTAATGTAAAGCCACTTTGCAAAAATTACACTTGTTTGCTTAAAACTATAATTCGCGTGTCGTAACGACGTTTGACACAACCAGTCGATAACTTCAGATAAATTAGGTATAAATGGACCACAAAAGAGAAAGGAAATGAGAAAAGTGAAAAAATAGTATTTATATTTATGCACCAACCACCGTTCCTGGTTGAGCCTGAGGGACAAATATTTTTGCATATTGATATTTTAATAGCGTATGCGTCAAGGAATTTCACATGCCTAACTCCTACAAGTTGTAAAGGTATTTATTTACATACTAAGAACAACGAAGACGTAATAAACGTAATGCGTTTAGTAACGCCGTCATGAAAGCGTATAGACGTATTTGGTCAAATGTCGGCGGCCAGTGAATTAAGGGTGTATCATCCTTGCCCTCTTGGATTTATTTTTGTTTCACAATAGCTTATTTTTCAGATCAAATAATTGAAAATGAGGATTATCAAAGCCTTTGGAATATTTTTTAACATATTTTTAATTCCGCGACGTTATGCCCATGTTTTGTTGCATCTGTAAATGTAATCAAGATTAACTCATTATTTATTCTTTTTCAGCCTCACATGATAAAATACAGACTGAAATCAATTGATGGTCCCATTCCTAAAATCCATATTCAGATACATTATTTGACATGAATGTGGACAAGGCCGGGTGTAAATTTATTGGAGATGATTCCTTTAAAACACACAGGAACTTACCTCTTCCTGGAGGGATGGAAATAACACTCTTGCAGTACCGACGTAAGAATGAAGTTTAGTGCCATTCAACCCCCCTCGCCATCATACCTAATGTGTAGTCCTATGCATATATTTACCACCTCATGGTTACGCCTATGCATTTGAGGTAACAGTGTGCAAATTCGGGGTAACTTTGTGGGCACCACAAATTTTCTTTTAAAATAAGAGGCTCTACACACACCACCCTAATGTTCACCACCCTAATGATTAACTTCCTCATTAACTATTGAGTTTCAAATAGCACAGCGAAATGCATAGAATATTTGGGCTCTCATTTTAAACCAGTAGACAGGTGGTTCAAAGTTGCCCAAGCTGGTAAAAAGTTACTCCAAACCTGTATTATACCTCTGCTAGAATTCTTGTCTACTAAATGACAGGCCGCGCTGAACATTACAATCGATCCTGTTTTCCTGTATTCATTCCGCTCTACCAGTAACAGAACATTTGCCACTCCAGAGATTTTTGACTGTATGACACAACTTGAAAATACATACTGCCCTTCAATACTTGTGACATATTTTTATACCTGTCCTTTACATTTTATATTTGTCTAACTATAGTCATTAAGAAAAATTTCGTAGTTTCTGGGAACAATGTTACGAGTACCCCAGACAGTTCGACTAACTCGCCGGTTGTATGTGTTCGAAAGGTTTGCTGTTGGGAATGGAATGTTAATTCAGACTGTCGTAAAGAGGCTCGTTTAGAATGTTGGCACGCAGGTGTTACACCTACTGCGTTGACATGTACGTCGATTGGAAGTCCTCCATAAGTCAGTGGGCGCAGAGGCGGATCCAGATAGGGGGTCTCAGGGGACATGACCCCCCGCCCCAAAACCCTTACATTGACATGAACTTGTCCTGTGAATGGTTTAAAACTGGAATTAAATTACATCAGAATTGATTAAAATACGTATTTTATTTAATCAATTTAATATTGTTTGTTAAAATTATAATGTTACAGAGTAACCTTCTCCCATGCCGCGAATCGAAAATCTAGACCTGCACCTTTACAATGGGTAGGTGTCCCCCCCCCCACGCTCCTGAGTGAACGAGCGTGGACTGCATGAAGTACACTGCACTAGGCACCTCGTCACTGCATTCTGAGCCATCGGGCACAAGCTGCGTGCGACGCGAGTGTGACTTGGCAGTCAAGGTCACGGAGGACGCCGTCGCGGCCTGCAGCCTCTTGGAGAACCTGTTGCTCGCCGCGCCGAGCTGCGGATTACAACTAGCTCTTGACTTTTCCCTTCGAATGCTCTGGGTACTGCTGGTAGTAGGTGTTACTCCCAGGATCGTGTTCCCAAACGATACTCCGAGAGGAAATTACATATAGATAGACTAAAGATGAGGTAGACCGATTATCTTCTGCGCCTGTCACCAACACTGGCTCAAGAATTGCCAAAACAACTGTTAAATTCGCATGTTTCCACATGATGTGACGTTTGTTTGGATTTGGTTTTAACCTCTTAACCCGCTCCTTTAAAGAAAAATAATTACATTAGCATAACTGGATCATAAAGATTTTACGTTATAACTTAGGAGCTTTAATAACAAATAAAAAAAGTGCTAACCTTAGTCGAAGCCACGTGGTTTTGACAGTTGTGTTGGATGAAAAGTAGTTCGATGATGGATTTCGGAGATGGTTACTGCGCACATCACGGTACATAGCGTCGCCCGCGGCTCGGCACGGCACGACGCATGGATTGGCGCGACTCGGCACGGCGCGGCGCGGCAGTGTGCTTTGCTGGACGGGACGAGACCGGGTGGGCTCTCCTGTTAGTTCCGCGAGATAGCGCGGTTTGCTGCATGTAATAAATAATATGTCATATTACCCAGATTCGACAATAAGTAAACCCGCTATATATATACATTGCAGTGGGAGCGGACCCACTACACAGCCTGGGATAATCCCGAAGAAAATCATAGGAAACTTTAAAAGGATTTTCCAGCAGGCTGCTGATGTGTTGAGGGGAGGGCGGGGACCTTGGCCTCTACTCTGATGAACTGACGATATCATATACGACTACCCGATAATGAACAAGAAATTGATGGAATAGAGTAACAAAGACCAAGGCGAGATAACAGGGAAACGAACCAGGCTTTATGCAGACAATAGCAAAAGAAACGGAATATGGTCTAGACAAGATTCATGACTAAAGGACTGTCTACAAGGGAAGGGGGGTCAAAAAGGTGCCCCTCTCTCCGCTAAATGTCGAATATAAGTTAATTAGTCAAGTAATTAGTGCCACTATATAATGGCATATATATAAAGTAGAATCTATTCCGGGAAGAGTGGGAAACGAGGTGGATGGCAGGTTAACCGCGCCACACCACTACTCCAGACTACCTGGGTGCTGATGTAATAGAATAGAATCAAAGAGTTGGAAAACTGCGTGGTCCCAATAGCAAGCCAAAGGCCAAAAGAAAAAAAGGGGAAATTAACTGGAAAATGTAACTTTTATACCTAACCCTGCATTACCCAGAAATTGCATGGGTGCGGAGGTGATAAGGAAGCGTGTCCTGCCTTTAGTTGGCCTCGTAAAAAAAAAAAAGTAATCACGTGTAACAGCAACTGGCCAGGATGTCAGTAAGCCGTGCTGTCTGAGTAACATGACTGGTAACGACACCACACGAACTGTTCGGGTGTATTAACTGTCACTGAGTACAACATTATCTGAAGCGCCTGCTGCTGTCTCTGGACGCCGTCTACATTTGCCTGGACGGTATTACAAAACACGTTTACAATGCCTGGCCAAGCGTTCGTCGTTTATTATCCGGTGAAAAATATCTGCTGTCAAAGGTCGTTTCCAATGTCAAGTAGCTGCATGCAAAGCTTTCCCCCCTCTCACTTCCTTTTTTCTTCTTTCAGGTGTCATGGGGAATCAGAGCCATTACACTACCTTCATTATGTTACTCGGAAATTGTGAGCTATTGCGCTGAGGAATATATGTCCGATTATGGATCATAAACGGAGGTAAATAGTACTGCAGTTTACATGTTGGGTTGACAACCAGGAGTATTGCAGTATCATACCACTCGGCCGCTATTGACTGCCGTGCCGTGTTGCGAAGTTACACGCGGCTTCTGTAAGGTTGGTGTTCTGCGACGTCATTTGCAAAGCAAACCATTGACTAAAGATGATGTAGATAGATTTTTCGTCTTCTGCTTATGTACCCAACACTGACCTACCTCACACCAATACAACTGTCAAAGTCACGTGGTCAACACTGACGAACGTGGTTTGTATCTTCATTTTCAAAAGAAAAGTCCTTTTATGTCAATAAAACACTTTTACTAATCTGAATTTCATCAAATTGCATTACAAATAGGTTTTCGGCTGTTCATGGTAAATTGAGCACTTTTAAGGCCCTAGTTCCTTTTTTTTCAGCCATTTTTTTTATCCTTTATCCAAATTTTAAAATAAATATTGCCAAGTAAGTAATAGACACAGTGTGTATATTCCACCGCACTCGTAAGTTAACGCATAAAGCTAAAATAAAATATAATTATTGACGATTAATTCAAACTAGTGGGCTTTCAAAAGTGCTCACTTTACAGTGAATAGCATATAGAGGAAGTATACATACATCTCAAAGCACATGTTTACATAAACAATGTGCTAACCTCAAATACTGTCTACGTCGTTCATGATAGCCGAACTGAGAGAAAAGCAGCCCTACGTTGGGACACGGAGATTGGTTCTGCGCAGCTAGCGTGATCACCCTGCCCCATATCCACTTTACGAAGTAAAGCGGGTAGCCCTGCGCTGGTACGTGCCAGCCGGCGGAACATCACAAGGCTGTGGTGCCCGTGGCGTGGGAGTCCACAATACCGCCACGCCACGTTGGCCTTGTGGCCTCGCTTAAGGTCGCACAAACAGCTTCGTTAATTCACAGGTAATTGTCGTGACGGAACTGCGCCACACACGAGGACACGCATGGGTCTCCTCGCGCGTTTCCTTCTACGTGCAACTTGCTTGCAATTTACAATATGATGTTCACGGTAAACTGAGCACGTTTGAGGCCCTAGTTACTTTTTTTATTTCATCTGTTTTTTTTATCCCTTAACCAATTTTTTTTAATAAATATTGCCATGTAAGTAATAAGCACAGTGTGTACATTCCACTGCACTTGAAAGTTAACATATAAAGATTAAATAAAATACATTTATTGACTATTATTTCAAAAGAGATGGCTTAATGGTGTATATAGGACGTATCTGAACTATATACATAAATTGGAGCCGCAACATACATATGTGGCCTTAAATCAACAGAAAATCCTAGTAACAAAATGTTCGGAAAGGCAATCTTGTACGATTAAAGTGAAGGTGAAGTTAGACGAAAAAAATGCCAGGAATGCGCAGCTGCAAGTACATGCACGTACAATAGGTTGCCTGTCACTAGGCGACTATATCGTAGAGTTGCCCACTATATACCACGATGCACAGTCGCTGCAACAGTAGGTTACATTAGTTTGTACGCCGCCCCCGATAAGCCTGTCTGCATAAAAGCGGGGGTGTTGTGCATTTTGGTAAAGGCTGTTCACGGTAAAGTGAGCAACTTTGAAATCAACTTTTGAAAAATGTCACTGATACTACCTGCATATATTTTGGCGGGCACACTTACCGGCATGCGCTTAGTTAAGTTGGCAATGACAGAGGGAAATTAGCCCCATGCCTTAACATTGAATTAAAAGTGTAACGTAAACATTTGTGAAAACTGAAACGATTTATTTTGCTTACTTTTTTTAATGCATACAAATGCCAGAATTAGCATATTTGCAAAATATTCACATTAAAAATATTTTCACAGTTTCACTTTGCCATCGTATAAATAAAGTGACGTGGCTCATGGCAATGTTAATTTTATATATGGTGGACGTTCACAATTACTAATTTTACCGTGAACAGTAATTTGTACCCTCATGTAAAAAAAAATTGGTGAACTTTGTTGTATTGGAATTTTTAATCCGTGCATAGTATGTAAATAATATCACATGTCAGCTTACATATACAGGAATTTCCATCGTTGCTACTAAGCAAAATTGGGAACTCCCCTACGCATTTGACGCTTTCCTGTGCAAACGCAACAACACCCCCATGGATGTATGTGGAACAACTTTACTATTCACACTTTCTTAGTGTGCGTATACACTGATGTAAGTTTACAAATAATTTCTTCGAGTGCGCAATGTATTTCTGAAGTGAAACAGTATGCCAAAAAATTTTTTGCGCTGATTTTGGGGTGGTATTGGTCCAGATTTTTGTGGTCTAGGTTGATTCAGCCACTTTGACAGTTGTCACGAGTATTCAGAAAATGTGTTTTCACACGCAGGAACTGGAAAATAAAATGATTGCCTTGGTTTGAAAGGTTTTAAATTTGATTGAGATGCATCTTTGTAAGTTGTTTCTTCGGGTACTCTAGAAAGTTTATTGTTTTGATAATATAACGGTTTGTGTGGCATTTGGTGATTTAGTTTAAAAACAACAGTTAGGAGTAGCTTAAACCTTCTCATCAAACTGTAACATATTCTCAATTTGACAATCCGAGAGGAATAACTGAAGTACATTGTTCAAAAAGACGTAAAGGCAGTTTCACACTGAAGTTAACACGGAGCTCGTATTTTCAGGTGTCGGTTGCGCAGCTGTGTATTCACATTGAATAATGAGTTATGTAAAGTTAAAGTTTCCACGTTGAACCAACTTCAAAATAATGAAACGTTAAGAGAGTATCTGACAATCAGATTCCTGGAACGATGTTTGTTTTCGTTTTCCGTATTATTTTTTTCCCCGCCTGTTAACTTCAGTCTCGAAGACATATTGTGTTATGTCATAATTTGAGAACGTCATGCAGTTGCAGAGGTAAGTTAAGTTGTAATGCCATTTCTGCGAGTTTGAATGGAAAATAAACTTGCAATTTGAAGTACCTACTCCAAACACAAAATTCTATGGGCTCAATAACACCAGTTTAGGTAAGAGATTATGTAATTATTCGTAGCTACTTATAAGAAAATGTTTTAAATAATATAATTGCTCATTTAAACTTACATATATGTACCCAAGCCATTTACAGATCCAAAATACAGCTTTTATAGCAGCGCCGCGTTACCGTTGCGATTTTTCAAATACGAGCCCAGATACTCGTTTATGGACGTAAAGTTAACGTAAAGTTAATATTAAAAAGCTCTTTAATTTTAGAAGTTGCCAAAGGCTTTTACTACAGGTCATTCGATGATCCGGAGGAAGTTACGGGAGCTTGACGATTGGAGACTCGGAGATGCTGTGTGATTGTGAGCAGAGTGTCGAGCGGGAGTTGGGCTGGAGGCGAGCACGACCGCCGACGTCGGGTGACCTGGCCGGCAGTGGTCAGAGGTCACGGCTTACCACGTGTTGGTGGTGCTCCAGCACTCGTGCTGAGCCGACGTCGCCTTCAGACACTCGCGAGACTTGCACCGCGGTCGTCGTCGCCCCTTCCCCTGCGTCCACCTGCTCGCTCCGTTAGCAGGTTGCTCGTTCCACGGCTCACGTGTCCGCCGCACTTTGGAGGTGATCATCACAAAAAAAAAATCGTTATTTTATACTTGTACGAAAAATAGTTCATTTTCTGAGACATTACTTATAAGTGGGGCCCACCTGTTTTTCGGGAAAATCTTTCACCCGTGGCTTGTGCCTGGTGTCCCAGTCTGGGACAGCTAGGATGGAGTACCTGGTCAACACGACCTCACATCCATGCCTAACCTTGTGATGGGCCTGGTGGGCCTGCCTAGTGTTTGATGCGCGCCTTTGGCTACGGGGCCTTCCTCGACCGGTTACCTACCTGAGTACTGATCCCGTCACACTCTGTTGAACCACGGTGATCTGAAGACCAGCAGGTTACCAGGGCGGTATGGCCGTCGGATTTTGCGAAAAGATTTACGCGGAAGCTAGACTTCAGCATCCTATGTGCACACTTCAGTATTCATTTGGTTATTGGCCGCTTGTCTTTGTGTGATGAGTGTCTGCTGCACAAGTGAGCCAACTAGAATTAAAATTCTCCAGTACTGACTGCCCCATGATTCGCGGGTAGACAGATAAGACTCGTAACAATTAAAATGATGCAATCACCAAAACGGTTCTGAACTGAAGTGTTTTGGAACACAATTTGTCCTGAAATACATTTGCAGAAAACAGGTGACCATACTTATAAGCATTATTTCCTCCCATAAAAAAAATTATATCGCATAGTTTTTGCATCATGGTGTGTCAAAATCACAATTTTAGTGTTTTTAGGGCGTGCAAATAAAATAAACGAAATAATTTACAAAAAATTGAACAAGGTTGACTGAAAGGTTATGATGTCATATTCATTTTAAGGCATGCTTAGCTAAACTTATTTTACGAAAAATCATAGACTTCTACAAATCAAAAATATGCAATACTTTTCTTATTTTAAGCAATTTTTAAGCATTGCGAAAACGTTTCATAGCGTGATTTGAAAGATTCCTTGAAGTAACTCATGGTATTTCATTTCAATGTGAATTATCTAATTTTGGTAATTGAGCTAGTTTTTATTATTTGTACAACCAAAAAAATTAATAAATTTGGGATTCTGACGTGCCATTACGCCAAAAAATATGCCGTCTAAAATTTTTTTAAAGCGAGGAAACAGCACTAGTAATAATGTCTACAATTTGAACAGCATTTCATACAAATATAAAATAACGATTTTTTGTGACCTTTTAGAGTACATGAGCCCGATATTAATTAATTTTTCGCGTTGCAAGCACAGCGAGGGCGACAATATCAGGCGCGCCCAGCGCCACATCGCCCCTACGCGCAAGGCGTGCAGCGCTACCCTCGTCATGCTTTCCTCTGCAGATTACATTTGTAACAGTGGGATTTACTACACGCTATGAAAGCTCATATTTGTAACTGTGACTTTATGGTTTAACTGTTCTCCAACTTCTTCAGGAAACTGTGCAGGCAAGCTCTACAAATGCAATTGTTTACCATTTTCACGATTTTTTTTTCTCTCTTTCTGAACACACATTGCATTATAAAAAAAATACCGTTCGGGATCTCATAATTGGTTTTCATTTTTCTGTTGAAAAGTCGTATTTCCAGGATATATATTTGTTGAGATAAGCGCGAACAAATGTGCAGAAAATTTGTCCCGGCTACCGACTCTTAATAGGATTCCCTACTGAAATATTGTCTGTGGAATCAGTGTTTGCGCCTATACACGTATCTCAGCAAGTACATGCTATGAGGAAACAACTTTTTCCAGAAAACGTTTTAAAAAAATATTTACGTTTAACCCATTAAATTTATCCAAAGAAAACAATAATGGCGAAAATGCTTAAAAACTGCAATTTAAGGGCTTCCTTGCGCAGTTTCCGTTAGAAGGAGAAAAGTACATACTAGCACCTGTCGATTAATCCACTGGCTTTCATCGCGTATAGTCTATTCGCGGTCTCTTCACACTCTTTGAATGAAACCTTTGAAAAGTCACACCATATTTGGTTGTTTCCTTAATATCCCGTGTTTTACAAGCGTTTTATTCTTGCGTTAACATAAAAGTTCCGTATTATTTATTAGATTAAACATTTTTTTATAATTTTGTATATAAATAATAATATTTCATTTATAATTAATATAAATAAAAACACTGAAAAGATAGATGTGTTGGTAATCCCTAGTAAGAAATAGTTATAATGCTAAATATTATTACACCGCACGAATGCGGTGCGTTGTCCCTTTCGCGGAATTCCCTAGATTTGGCATAGGCGCAGGAATATCCTGAAAGTAGAACTTTAGCAGGGCTTCAGAAATGTTTGAAGTAATCGTGAATGTGATATATAGGGATTCCCCTTGAGTGTTCCAGTTGGTGGCGCATGAAGTGCGTTGCAGAGGTTTGTTTGGAAACTCGTGATTAATAAAGGTTGCATATTTTTTAGTGGTATCTGAACACGAAAAGAATTTAAGTCGCAGCTTCGGCTCTTTTGCAGAAATTCTTCGTTTTCGCGTCATAATTTCGAATTTATTGTAATTACTGACAATAAACGATTATACAAAATTTACATTTTACAAGTGGTAAATTTTCTATAGTCAAACATTAAAAATAATACCTTATAAACGGACATGATGACACGAAAACGAAGAATTTCTGCATAATAGGTGAAGCCGAGCCCTAAGAAACCTTTTCATGCCCGAGGACAAGATTCAAGTTCTCATTTGACCTCCAAGAATAATTTTTTGGTAGTGAAAATGGGTAAAACGGCTGTATTCAGAATCAGTTTTAGCTGCTAAATTCTTCATACAGAAACTTCACAGTGGTATTTGACACGCATCATACATTTATCTTTACTAACGTGCCATAAAAATATAAGATCACAGCTTAAAGTCACTTTCAGGAGAGTCGCCGACGGAAAGACTGCACACCAGTTGAGTGCCTTACGCGTAGAGGCTATGAGGTAAGTGGTGAGTGAGCAACGGTAGACCTTAGCACTCACGCGTTTTGGAGGCTCGAGCACGCAAAACAGCTACAGGCAGACGGAACCCGCTGGACAGTTTGTCTACTTGTTACAGGTCGTCGCAAGTCAACGACTTGGGACCAATTGCGCGTATTTTCTGGTCCTCACCTCCATCGGCGGAGCCGTGACGGCTGAGCGGTTAGCCCGCTCGCCTCCCACCAAGGCGAACCGAGTTTAATCCCCGGCCGGTTCACTCCGGATTTTCTCATGTGGGAATCGTGCCGGACGATGCCTCTGGTCAGCGGGTTTTTTTCGGGGATTTCCCGTCTTTCCCGCCCTTTCATTCCGGCGCTGCTTCATACTCACCTCACTCACCCTCATCGGCTCTCAAGATCTCGGGTTAAGAGCCGCCCAGACCTCTTCACTCTCTCACCTCCATCGGTGGTACTCAATGTGCGAAGAACCTTCTGGGCCAGGTGACCTCATCTGTGTTAGCAGTCTTGAATGACCATTAGTGCCAAGTGCATGCTACGTGGACGAGTCAAGAGACGACGGACGACTGCTCGATGACCAGCGAGTGCAATGTGCGACCATCGGGAGATCAGAAACTGAGACTGATCTGATGGACTGTAAGAAAGTGGGGCCTGTTTCCTCTGTAACAGACATTTGGATGGTGTAAATATAGAGCAATGGATATTTTGATCGCATATTTCTAACTGATGAGTGAAGATTAATTGACCGTACGTAATATAAGGATAGTGATTATGACTAAAGGCTGTTCACGGTTAATTAAGCACTTTTGAAATCAACCTTAGTTGTATACACCAAGTGAAGTTGGCAACGACAAATGGAAAGTATTTCCTTGTTTTAACGGTAAAATAACATTGTTAGAAACCTGTTTCCCAATATTGAAATTATACATTTTGCTTTCTGTTTTCTTAATACATGTAAGTGTAAGAATTAAAACAATTCTAAAATACGTATGCTTTTAATAATTCCACAGTTTCACTTGACCGTCGTATGGATAAAGTGATCAGGGCCATGGTAATGTTAATTTTATATATGGCGGAATGTGCACGATGTGCGTACAACTAGATCTCAAGCAGGGCTTTCAAAAGTGCTCACTTAACTGTGAACAGCCTATAATTATAATTGAGATTAGCACAAAATTGCGCCCACTTGTAAAAATAGTATGGGTGAATAGTAGAAATAAACAATTGTATTGGTAAGTAATAGCTGTGTGTATTTTTATACCACTGTAAAAAAAATTAGGAACTCAAATTTATTTCTTTTGTTAGTACCTCCATCCCTTACGAACCTGACATGAAGGAGGTATCGTGTAACACTGGCTTTACAGTGGACGACCATTGAGGACGACCAACACAACAAGCTATACCGTACATCACGTATAGAATAGAACAGAACAATTAAAGTGGCGTGACGTTCCAACTGTTGGCTGTTGTTTGTGTCAGTTTTAGAGCGGAAAGGTTTCTCTCGCCTTTCCCTCGACACTTCTCTCCACTCACGTGTGCTACTAGCACTAACTAGCGAACACGCCTTCTTACGTCGTTAAAGAGTTACGTGTACAAATTACTACATTGACCGTCAAAATTAGAATACCTATATACCAGAATATGGCTCGACAAACGGAAATAACGTTTAACAGGACGAACTGTATTAAGTGGCTGAACACAATTTCACAATTTTCACTTTGCACATTTCACATTGACACGCGTCGTGCGAAGCGATATTTCAGTCTGCAGGCGATTTGAGCACAAAATTGCCATGATTTGTCTATCTGCTGCTGGGAGGCCAACGTGTTTCAGCAGACGGTAATTAAACCACAAATAAAACCTATTCTAGGATCCCTGGCCAACCCAAAATTATCTTATAGTCCCGGCCGAATCTGTTATTCAGCAAAAACCTAATGTTATTTTGACAATCTCAGTTGTTCAGCATAAACCTAGTGCCTAAGGTAGAATTTCAGTTATTCATCACAAAGATAGAGTCTCAGAGCGAGTGTCAGTTGTTCACCATAAAGCTAGGGTTTCTGGGCGAATTGATGTTAGTTGTTGAGCGCAAAGCTAGTGTTCGTGGGCATTACAGGAATCGAGCTTAAACAGCAGGACGTGACCAGACCGTGGTATTGGCGCCCTTCGCGACGGCACTGCAGAGAGAATTGCGGTGTGCACGAGGGTGTATGTGGTGCTGGGTTGACGAGCGAGCCTCGTGGGGCGGAGATCTGGGGCACGCGGGTTGCGTGCTGAGAACAAATGCAAAACACGTGCGTGGGAAAGAGAACGGTCGTGCGCTCCACTGCCGCGCCGCCGAGGATCTGCTACGCGGCAGCCAGCTAACAACTCGACATCTTCCAAGACACGCACCTCCGTGCCGTGTCCAGCTGCCCTTTAGCAGATTGATCATGTTCACAACGCCAACTACTTGGTCTGCGTTACCTTCCGTTATAGCTACGTGTATACCTTGTAAATCCTTGCGATTTCATTTTAATGACGGTCATCAGCACATAAGGAATAAATTATTTTCACAAATCCTCTTATAATTAACTTAGTCGAATCTTGCGTTTGTTGTGCTCGCTTTTCTAGTAGGAAAGCAACTTAAAAATTCTTGCTGCTTGTGGAAATGACTTATTGTGTGTTCATTTTAAAGATAAAAAGATAAAGTTTATAAATCTTAAATTGGTTAAGGAAAAAAAATCTTGTAGCTAAAACCACAACAAAAATGTGGCAAATCTTAAATTAGTAACGTTTAAAAAAAGCTTGTTGAAAAAAACCTTCAACCAATCGACTGAGCAGTGTCGTTAAATTATAATTTCTGCATTTACACAAATTGACTTTAATACAACTTAAATACCGGAACATACCATATAAATTAATATCTAATTTGCCAACTGACTAGGATTTGAACTGCAGAAGGAAAATGCGTGGACTGATAAGACCCGCAGTTCGAATTGCGAAAGATTTTATGTAATAGCGGTGCTACCAAAAGTGTAGTGCATTTTTAAATTTGTATTCAAGAATTTTTTTTTTTAAATGTGGTTACTATATAACATTTTTGGATTCTTTCTATGAACAAATATGGTTAACATATAAATTTCACTCACACAAACACATGTAGCATGTCGGATCATGTCACGTTTTTATTCATCTATAGCCTCAGCTATTATAAAATACTATATTTTCTATAAGATTAGCGAAATTATTGTACGAAAGTTTTGTATAATACAGATAAGTGCAAATTGCACAAACCTAGTGCACAAAATATTTCCTTTCAAACGCAGTCAACGAGAAGATATCGAAGTTATTTGTAACTCTAAGATAACGTCACATTGCAATCCATACACATGTATGCATTGTCCTTGAGTCTAGCGTAAACAGCTTTTGACGTGTGTTCGCATAGTTCGTTGTTTATGATTTGCATACAACGTGCAGTGGTCTCAAAAAAATGGATAAAAGTAAAGAACTTCGTTCAGAGCTAAAAGAGACAATGCTTAGAGGATTCTCCTTAAGAAAAGTAAGACAAATCGCGGATAAGAGTCACGCAACATACCGAGACAATGTAAACGTCTTAGCCCTCAGGAAGATCGACTACTTCTGTGGCGAATGAAGCCCAGTTCCCGTACAAGCGCTCCTTGCTCCGTAACTTCGTGCTGAATTGGAAATTGCTACCGGTAATATGTATTGAGATAGCTCGCCCGGTGTTACGCAGGCACAGATAAAATGGCAGAGTAACAAGGAAGAGGCCCCACATCAGTAATAAGAACCATGCTGCAAGACAGCTCTTCGCTAAAGAGCACACAAATAATAACCAGGAGTTAACGGAATAATAACAACTGGCCAGATGAGACAAAAATCAACTTTTTTGGATAGGATGGTGTCCACTCTACAGTGTATAGGGAAAAGCTGATACGGCCGATAAAGTTATTAATCCGCATCCCACAGTTAAACATGGGGGAGGTTCACTTATGGTTTTGGGTGTGTGTGCATGCGAAAGGAGTAGGAGATATTCAATTTATTGATGGTACAACAGACAAGTTTGTGTATAATGACATTCTAAGGCAGAAAGTCAGCGAAGTGCAGAAAAGTGAGGAATTTTACCTTCCTACATTTTTCAACACGGCAACGACCCAAAGCATACGGCTAGTCGTAATTAAGAACGGTTGATTTGGAAGAACATTCCAAAACAATTGAAAACTCCTCACTCTCCCGACCTTAATCCCATTAAACATCCATGGGTATTTCTGAAGTATCTAATACACAGCAGAAATGTTTAGTCAAAGGAGGAGCTGACTTGAGTAGTGACTGAAGAATGGCTCAGTATCAGCCGCGAGAGGTGGGAGAGACACGTAATTTCCATGCACGGCAGATGCCAAGCAGTTACCAAAGCCGAAGGCTACTCCACAATATATTATAACTTCTGTTTTGTGGGTTCCATTCATTAATTGTGCAAACGATATGAATTACTATGTGACAAATAAACGTGTGACTCCATTAGTTTTCTTTTGTATTCTGTGCTAATCTTTTGTATAAACTGTTTACTTGTTTATAAATAATTATTGTAAATAATTAAAGTAAAATTGCCCAGAATTATTTTTTTGTTAAACCAAAGACGCAGAACAGTTAATTTAACTGTCAGAAACAAATATATTCATGAAATCGAAATGAATGGATAATTAAGTGACATACCGTACGTCTCGAGGTACATGCGTGTCCGCCGGTCAGGCTGCGGGGACACTGTTGTAGAAGTGCTGGCAGGACATGGCCGTGCAAACTCCTGCGGACTGGGTGTCATGTAGGGCTGCTCACCCCAGATACTGAGTGTTCCAGCATCTTCACCGAGCGAGGTGGCGCAGTGATAATCTTTCGGACTTGCATTTGGGAGGATCCGGGTTTGGATCCCGGGCCGACAATCCTGATTTCGGTTTTCCGTGGTTTCACTCCAGGACTCCAGGCTAATACTGGGATGTTTCCTTTCTACAGGTCATGCCCGATTCCTTCCCCGTTCCTGCTTCTTTGAGCAACTTGCTCCGTCTAATGACTTCACTGCAGTTTCTTCATCCAGGAACTAGTCAATACTTTTAAGTAAGCCACGTTCTGCACAGTAAATACTTCTACGAAAAGTTTCAAATCAGACTATGGGTTTCGATTTCCCGACTTCTTCCATAAGCGAGTTGACTGGCCTTGAAAAAAACCAAAACGTGTGTTTGTGCAATCATGTTACGTAATACGATCGCTTTACAAAATATTCCAGCTACCATCTAGCACCAAGTACATGTTTAACTGTGGTGCAATTACATTTTATGACCAGCATAACGTTGCACACCATCTGGATTCTTTTCGCTCGGAGGAGACTCACGTTTGTTGGGCACGAAGATCTCTCCCCTAGTTTCGTTTTGCTTCAGTCTTTAGAAGTCCAAAATAGCTTCGAGTAAGCAGAGGGCTCACGAAGCTAGTGTTGATTTCTACTATTTAATTTACCAAGGTTTAATGGATGTTAGGTGTCGATCTCACTGCCGTGGTGCCCAATTTAATTAATTCTGGACTACTTTAAACAACTGTTATGTTACATCGGTTGTCTCTGTCCAGCATTCATTATTCAGGTCGGTCGGACTGTTCATCAGCCAGGACCGGCAAGTTTATTGACGTCACAAACTAAACATTACGGTACCATGTCTTCCCTGCACACGTCAGTCACTGTCACGACTTCCTTTTTTCATGTAGCTAACAATACGTGTGGCTTTCAGTGTGTCTCGATAAGCAATTTCGGTAAGCAATTAAATCTGTGCCTGTACGTAATACATACATTGAAATATTGTGTGTTTCAGTATTGTTGCCCATTCATGAGCTTGGCTAGGGTCGGGATAGGACGGAGATCTTATTTTTAAGGACATAATATATTTAAATAATAATTCCATAATTTATTTACAACCTGAAGTAAAAAAAGTTTTGAATTTCGCAGTGTTAACTGTTTACTAATGAAACAACAATTATAACGAACATTACAACAATAAAACAATTCAACACCACGTTTACTCCAATAATCCATAAATAATTAAGATATACTCATTAACAATAATTACACAGCAAATATCTCGTAATGGGCATTAAATGTGAAAGATTCAGTTCTCGATGAACATTGCCCAACTCCACAAAGTCCTGTCGGTGGATGGCAGTCAGCAGTGTTCCTCTGGAAGCACCCAGAGTGCACTGACAGGTGGCCGGTGCCACGCCGAGCATTCCCCCACAGTTGCCGTCGCTGCGGTCTCTTCCGTCGTAGCAGAGTCACCAGTCCGGAGTCACGCTGCTCTCAGCCACTTGGTCCGCAACTCCTTGGTCAGGTCTGCAGGTAAAACACGACTGGAGTCGGAGATTGCAAGGCCGATATTTGTAAGTCCACCAATCCTCTCCAGATTCGTCTGGGGTTGTGACCACATTCGACGTTGTGACGTGTTGCGCGATGTCGCTGAGTTACTGGGCGAGTGTACTGGGCCATCGCCCTTCTCTCCGAGGTTCCTTGCTTTGTTGCGAGACGATAGCTCGCTGACATAATTCCTTCACTTGCCCGATTATACCAGCGAGGGTGGTGCCAGCGCAAAAGGACGCGCAGAATCCAGTGACAGACCTTACGGCACATAACGGTAGGTAAGTAGGTAGGTAGGTCTTAACGTCTCGTCGGACAGCGGGGTCGTTAGAGACGGAGCAGATTGCTCAGAGAAGCAGGTACGGGGAAGGAATCTACCAATATCTGTGGTGAAGAACAATACCAGTATTCGCCTGGAGTGATGGCCGGACCGGGCATTGAGCGCTCCTGAATTAGAGTTCGAGGTTTATACTACTGCGAATTATCGATTTTTCCCTTCTAAAAAACCCAAATGATCTAGGACCACTGACTTTAACTACGGCATCTCTGTTTGTGTTGGAACCCTGGGAAGGACTATTATTGACGTCAGCTATTGCACCCAAGTTTATGAAGTGTAAATACATTGGAGAGAAATAATGTTTTCACTACACAGTAGTCTACATTTTACTTATATGCATGTCTGATCGCCATACCGAACAAACTTTTAGTAAAAGCAGGCGATCCTCAAGCACCCAGCAGGTTTAATTTTGCACCGGGTCACCCTATGTGTTCGTGTCTTTTGCACCTGTCAGTTGAGGTTGGTGTAAGCTGTAAAGGAGTCGTGATTATAGCCTCCAAGAGACACTGAAAAGCAAACTAAAATAGAAGCTACTCGTGCCGGTGCTTCAGATAGAGGGGCTTGACTCTGTGCAAGTCGCTGCCTTCAGTAAGTGAGATACAGATAATGAACGAAGGATACTTGGTAGAGCCGGTAGGAAGAGGCAGTGTGACGGGGCGGTAAAAGAGTATGAAGTCCCAGAATGTCGGTGAACATCAGCCGGGCTAAGTAGTGCGCTGTAACTGGTTCGCTGATTTGCGGTCAGTGTCCTTGATACAAGGCCGTGGCGGGACTCACTTGGCTATAGCCGAGCCGGCCACACAGCGTGCGTCATCACGGACCATGGTAGGCAGAGCTAAGGTTAATTATTCTCACGTTGGGAAGCTCAATGCATAAAAAAATATTATTTTTAGGGCTTTCCTGCGCAGTTTCCTTAAGAGAAAGGAGAAAAGTACAAAGTTCCTTTTGATGACAGCTGCATATGTTAATTTTGCACTTAAATTCTTAATGTTTTGCCATTGAAATAAGTTTACTTATCAACTTCCAATGCCAATCACAGTTGTGTTTTTACTGTTTGCTCTTGTAAACACAATTGGTGGGCGTGAATAATAGTCACGGAATGAAGTTAATGCTTAAAATTTTGCCTGGGGCAAACATATATCACAATTCGAGCCAAACACTACTTTTACACAAAAAAAATAGAATTTCTGTATTTACCGACAGCTTAAAAGCAACCTCTTTGGAAGAGCAGCGCACCTTGAGGTGGAGATTTCCCCTGTGCCAACACGAGTAGAATGAACGTGAGCAGAGCCGAGGCCTGGAGCAAGTCGTGCGGCGGCGCGAGAGACCGGCACGCTTGGCCGGCCGTTCCACGGCGAAGCGCCGGCATTGCGTCAGCGTGGGAATAGAAACTGCCTGCTGGCGGACGTCTGGTCGGCCAGCCGCGCCGCTCCGGGAGAAACTGCGGCTGCGTTGCGACACTCTACTGTGAGCAGTCGGGACTGCCTCTGGCCCGGCCTGGCTGCGTCCCTCCCTCATCACCTGCCGTCGACCTCCGTCCCACTACTGCAACAGCTTTCTGCTTTTGGAAATTAAAAATACTTATATGAATTATCGGAGGAAATATTTTGCTTCGAATTACTGCAGTTGTTTTGACTGCAGCCTTTCTTAAAGTATGCTGTTCAGCAATATACAAAGTCAAAACGATTAAATGAAATATTTGGAACGTACTTTATTGCTACACTTAGAAAGATGCATACCGGGTCCATACCAGTAATTGATAAGAGTTGTTTGAAAGATTCTTGCAGTGGAGTATGTTCCAAATATTTCGCTTATCGTTCACCCCCATTGCCCCAATATTTCAAACAACTCGTCAAAACAATCTCTCTGGCCACGTACAGAGACAGAGATGGAAACCAGGTAGGATCCCGCCTGTCTGATCGCGTAAGAAACTACCTAACGTCGTGCTACGCACCATTCGCGCAGGGTAGTACTGTCTCCATCTGTTCAAGTTTATCTGCGCAGTTCAGTAGGTAATCATTAGGCGGCCCTGCCATCACTCTGATGATTCTGAAACATAGTCAGTGACTACATTGGTCGGAGACGATGACAATAACCAGGGCCTATCGTCTTGAGTTTCTGTGCAGAATCACGCGATCCAGAGCGAAAAGTTTTAGCGAATGTTTCTTGTTACGTTTCTGCTCCAGCATTGAAATCTCTGCACGGAGTCACTTGTCACGCGCTCTACTGCCAAGTTCTACGCTAAAGTAACACACGTGGCTATGAATTTGTAAGCTACCGGTTTCATAATTTTCCTTTGCATTTAACGAAGAAGCGGTAACATTAACCGGTCTCTGGGTATACCTCAATACTCTTCACACTAAAAGCACCGACGTTTCCAAGAAAAAATATTTAACTCTCCACAAACACTACGTAAAGTACAATTTAAAAACTTAGATAAATCTGTGAAAACAGTTACCATCCGTGGCACGTGCTCGTGTGCCACAGGGAAGTAACGGTGGTTGATACGCCTACTGCCTTGAGGTACGGAACCGACCCTAATGAAGACCCGACGCCGTTTGCGTTATTTGCGTGGCCTAGCAGCCTGCCGCACAGTTAGACTGGAGACAAAATGCGAACCACCTACAAGACATTTCTGATGACGGAACTCCAGCATTGTTTTACCGCCTGGCTTATTATTTAAGTAATTAACAATCGCTAACATGTTCTGGAAGCTACATCTGGGCAAGTCATATGTGCACATATCATAAATTAATTATTTACGTATCACTGCCCGGTTTAACTGTTTTGAAATATGAAGTAATGAATGTAATAACGATGTTCTTCAGCAAACGTGAAATTTGTAGCATTTCATACAAGCAGTATCTATCAACTGATTATTCGGATTTGAATGTAAAGTAATTATAACTTAAAGTAGATATATTATTGTAGGCCTACATATGTACATCTGTAATGGGCTCACGTCTGCGCGATATTCTCGCTCCCCTCCTCCCCTTGGGTATACACATGCATAATTTCTTCGTGTTTTCATCGTGAAGGCGGTGAAGAAATGACAGTATTCGTGAGGCGATACGGCAAATCAGAATGTCGAACGAACCCCTGGGAGGCTGGCAGTGATGATGTCTCTTCAGGCTCCACTACGAGCTAGCTGTTCTCGTCAGCTTATTACTTAGTCGCACCTTTCTCGGGAGTGGGAGCTTTTTTTTTCTTCCACCGAGAGAAATCACCATTCAGTTAAATCAAAATACTGAATTTAAGGGATTGAGCTCGCAAGGAATTACGTCGAGAAATTTTTAAATAACTTTTCAAAGAACTATGGAAAAATCATTTAATTTTATTATTAGATATAGATGCCTTATATATGCTCTTCGTGTATTATTTTCCGTGAAATCGTTGTTTACGCGTATTTGCGTATCTCTATGTTCTGGGAAAACAATTTTTTTTCCCATAAAAGGTAAAAAACAGTTATCTAAATTCATATCGTTTTACTTTTATCATATTAAGTGTATGTATGGAGTAAAAATATTGGTGAAAATGGTATAAAAAATAAGACTTGACTATGCAGTTTACTTATATGGGCGAAGTTTTACCTGTGGGCTTTCATCGCGTGTAATAAAGTCCCAATGTTAAAGATTTAATTTTCACAGTAACAGACCAGGACGGAAACACTGCACGCCTTGCGCGTAGGAGCGATGAGGCGCTAGGCGTGCATGTTAGCATCGCCCGTATTGCTCCCTCGCTTCTTTACCTTGAATGTGCAAGTGTATACTCCTCTCAAAATAGCAGCTTTAGAAAGCAAAAGTAACAGTGTAAGTTAGATAAAGGGTTGGGAGAGGAAGAAATGTTGTTTACCTTACTAAGCTACCTGCAGCGTCTGAGACATACTTGCTGTGGTCGCCGGCTTGTAACACGTGTGAAGTGACGCAGCTCGACTGGCCGAACTGTGTCGGCACAAGTTAGCGGCATCGCGCACCAGCTGCCGAGCTTATCGTCGACGGGGAAGCGTCACGCAACGCCAGGTATAGGCTGTTCACGGTAAACTGAGCACTTTTGAAAGCCCTGCTTAGTATTTGTTTGTATGCACAATGTATATCCTTTCGCCATATGTAAACTTTACATTGCCTGGGGAGGATCAAGAATTTTTCCTGTTAGGGGGAGAAGGCATCCCCTCCCCTCTTTTTTGTTCTCTCCCTAACAGGAAAAATTATTGATTCTCCCCAGATGCACAGAACTGAAAAATGAATATTATACGATTTTTAATATAAACATAAAACAAGTTTACAATTTAACCGAACGGGTGGGTGTTAATAGAACTCTTCTTACTTTTATTGTAATAATAAATAGCATGGAAAAAACTGCCACCAACGATTGGCAGGTGAAAAATGCTGTGTACAAAGATATGAACAAATAAATAATATTAAAATTATTACTTGTGATAAACATTATTTTAATCATAGTAAATATTTTCCTAGTACTACACTTTCTCCATGTCCTATATTTCTTAAGTACCAGTTTTTAAGTTTATACTTCTTATAGCTTACACTTTCTAAAAACAGAACAAACACTTAAAAAAAGAAATATTTATACTTCTGGTTCGGGTTTGTTGTTCAAAGGAATTTTAAAGAAAGTTTTATTTTGTGCTTCCTAGCGAATATGTCCAGAACTTCTTCAGGCTTCATTGTGGACGTGATGTCTTGGTGGATACGCAGCAAAGTCAACCCATTTAGGCGATCTTCTGTCACTGTGCTGCCTAGATAGTTTTTCAGGCGACGCAAGGTCGAAAAGGAGCGCTCCGCTGTGCTTATTGTGACAGGTAGTGTACATTGAGTTGAAACAGAACTTTAATATTTGGTAATGCAGAAGACATTTCGTAGCCTTCTGCAGGAGACTTAGGAAACTTTTTTGATGTTTCTGATATACACATTTGCTTCCAAAGTCTTAGCTCTCCTTTCAAAGCTGAAAAACAGGGTAAATCATCTTTGTACGGTTCAGCACCTAGCAGAAATTCATCTTCGGAACCATCACTAAACTCTGGCGACAGCAGCTTCTGGATCTGTACAACTATTTGCAGCTTTGATTTTGGAAATCTGCAAGCTTGTTCACTGATCATGTAGTCCATAAAAAGAAGGTACACTGCAGTGTGATAGTATTCTTCATACAAACTGCAAATTAAAAGTGGGCCTGTTTTTCTGCACAGTGGTTGTTCCTGGCTTATTGATTTGAACCCCTATTCCCATTGCCAACTTTCTGACTTTTTGAATAATAGTTTGAACGAGTTAATGCTTTTGTCGCGTTGCTCTTTGAGGCTTGCCATCATTGCTTCCACAAGCTGCATTGATTAAGTATATCTATGTATTCTGCCTGCAACATCTGAGCTAAGGGCAGAGTTAGTCCCAATATGTCAGCCAGAACAACCACACTGACAAGAAATTTTGACGATTGTATAGAGTGACGAAATGAAAATGCATTACTTCCTCTTCCTTCATATGATTGAGAAATGTTTTCCAATATGGAAGGGAGGCAGGGGAGAGAATCCAGAAATGTTAACACAGCAACCTGCTTTTCAACAACCCATCTTGTTTCACACATCTTTTTAACGGCGTGTTTTCCTTTTTTCAGCTGAGAAATTCTATCTTGCATTTCTCCTTCTATCTACCTTGTGTATTCTTCCAACTGACTCACGAAAGAAATTTGTAGCAGATGAGATTACCCCAACATCATTTGTAATGCTAGCCACAGTGCACGCTTGACTAATTACTAAATTCTGCTTATGACTTGCGCAGTGGCTGTAGAAAGCCAGTGGCTGTAATCTTGCTGCAGATACCTGGGCACCTTTAAATTTGCCACTCATGCTAGAGCCCCATCATAAGCTTGCCCACGGCAATAAGATATAACAAGGTTAAGTTTTTCCAACTATTTTCAAATTGTGCGAGAAATGTTTTTCTCCAGTGACATTAACAACATCGATGAACTTTAACAATTTTTCCTGGATCCCACATGTAGTAGCGTCGTAGTAGCGAATGCAGATTGCCAGTTGCTCCTGGACAGAAATGTCAGTTGTTTCATCGGCCATTATGGTGAAATATTTAGCATTCTTTATGTTTGTAACGATTTTTTTCAGTAGTGACATCTCCACAGTACTGAATTATTTCATTTTGTGTTACCTTGCTTATACAACTGGCGTTTTTGTTACAAGAAGCAATGTGTGAGGCTAGAATCTCATCTCCAGCATCTAGTCGGAACTTCAGCAAAGCTCTAAAATCTCCGTCGCCAAACAATTTTTCTGTTTCTGTTTGTAAGTCCCCGTCATCTCTGTGTCCCCTCATTGGTATATTCTGTGCTCCACACAGGATTACAGTTTATATGATAGGGATGAGTTTTTTCTGTTTTCTTCAATCCATTTATTTTATGTAACTGGCATGCTTACAGTTACATCAGTACACTTTCCCTCCATAACCATCAAAAAGTTAAGACTTGCAATCATGCTGCCTTTATGGTATTCTGTGCTGGTATGATGTCTTCTTGTTTATACAGCTTTCTTGTAGGTATTCGTAGATGTAACCACTAATTTACCAAGTTTTACGTCATTTGCCCCTCCCCCACAGCGCCTGAAANGGTTTCTTCTGACTGTAGGCCAACCATTCATACACGCTTCTAACCATTTCCTTCGAAAATATCGATTTTTCTTGCCTTCTGCAACCATTGGAAATTTGAAGCCCGATGAAGGCACCCACGGGTTTTTAAGCCACTGGTATTTTCCCTCGTCGGTGAGTGAAGCAACAGTAGTCCGATTACTAAGAAGATATCCGAAATCTAAACAAGATATTTGTTTCTGATGTTGCACTATTTAGTTCGGGTACAATAGATGAAGTGGAACTAGAACTAGGATAAATGGAATCGAGCTCGTTGGCATTCCTTTGCATTGAATCAGGTACTGTTGACACCTCGGTTTCATTCACCTGGTCCGTATGTTCATACTGCTCCTGGGCCTGCAAAAAGAGGAAGCAACTTACTATTATTGTTTGTAATGCATTTAACAGACAATGCCAGTAAATTAACTGTAATTTTCTGTTGACAAACGAAGTCATAAATAAGGCATCATCTTTTTGATTTCGTTGGCATGCTTCATCTGCATTAATTTTTTTCGCTAGATATTGGACTGAAGTGTTTCGCTAGAATAATGTTTACTATAATAATATAGTTTGTGTTGTGTAAATTTTGAAAGGAATCAGATGATTCATACTTGTATTATTTTATTATTATATAATAAAATTATATTATATATATTTTAAAATAAATACAATATGTTCCTTAAATACTAAAAAAAATTTAAGAGTAAACTGGAGAAAAATATTCCATGATAAATGATTACCGAAACATTAAATGCATTTTAAAAGTGAATTGTATACAGCTGTGATCGTTTTTATCTGGGTATATAAACACTTGCACAGTTTGTCTACACGATTTCTAAAATATTTAACATTATTTTGTAATTATACATTAAATAAATATTTTATGCATCCCGCATCGGGAATTAGCAAGAGAAACACATTTTATTTCCATAGGTTACAAACCCGTTCTTATTCGTGTATTGCAAAATGGATAAAATAAGTTCGATCCATCGGCTCATTCCGCTAGCGTATTCCGTGTACGTGCCCGTGTTATGGTAGAACGGGCCTTACAGAAATCATCACTGTAATTTTAAAAATCTGAAATGCGTTTTTTTAATTGTCAGACTTGCGAGGCCACTTCGAATTCACAACACTTTTACAACTTGTCTTTGTTTTCTTTGAAAAGAATGATTCCAAATCCAGTTGTATTTTATTGCTCATCATATGTCTCGCACCACACACATGAACGGCAATATTCTAGTACGCAACCACTGTTGACTGTCCACGTGTTTGAGAAGGGTGAAGTGTAGGAGAAACATATATTGGCAGACGGGAACGGGAAAATGAAGAGCGATTTAAGCGCTTTCCATAGTCAAGGTTGAGACAGAAATAAACATGCACGACCATCAGCACTGCTCCTAGTGAACTATTTTGCAAATGAATATATGTATTCAAAAAGTGGGCTCACAGCTTTGAGTTGTTTGTTCCTACAAACCATAGATGTCGCATACGTCGTGCCTGGTCGAGCTGTTCTTTGTTGCAGAATGAACTACTACAAAGTGTTTCATTTATGTTCATTGCTAAAATGTAAAAAAAAAAAAGTAATTTTAAATTGTGTATTNGGGGGGGGGGGAGGAGGAGGCACGTGCCCTTGTGCCTCCCCCTAAATCCGCCACAGTACATTGCCATTGCCTGATCTCTTTATTCACGCGGCGCGCTGTCAAGTGAAACACTGAAACTTACTTATTTGCTAATTCTTACACTTATATGCATTAAAAAGAACAGAAAGCAAAATAAATCATACCAATACTCACAAATGTTTCCCAACACATATTATTCTACGTTAAGACATGGAACTACTTTCACTGTCGTTACCAACTTTACTGGGCGCATGCCAACCAGAGTACCTGTTAAAATATCTGCAGGTAGTGGCAGTGACAATTTTCGAAGGTTGATTTTCAAAAGTGCTCAATTAACCGTGAACAGCCTATACCTGGCTCCTAGCTGTAAGCCACAGAAACTTTCGACGGCACTGCAGAGCGGCGAGTGAGGGCGGCTGTGGTCGGCGCTACCGTGGCGCGGAGACGAGAGGTCGACGTACCGGGGAGGCTGTGTGCGAGTGTAGCGACCCTGGACACCTCGCAGGTGCTGAGGCAGCCCCGTCAACCATAGTCTACTCAGTACTCCCCCCCCACCTCCCCTCTTTACAAGCTTGCACACTGTCCACTGTCCAGCAGCAATACTGTTGCCGCCGCGGTCTGTGTCTCACCCTCCGCATCGACGGTACCTCACGTGTGTGTCACTTGGTCGCGTCTCCCCACACCCACTGCTGTAAATGGAGAAGGAACTCTTTCGCGGCATTTTAAAACTCAACACCAGTAGCCCGTGGGGGCCACAGTGGTTTAGTGGTTAGACTACTCTCCTACCACCTGGGCGAACCGGAATTTTTGCATGTGGGAATCGTGCGGGACGATGCCGCTGCTCAGTGGTTTTTTTTCGGGGATCTCCCGTTTCCCCCGCCCCAGCATTCCAGAACTGCTCCATACTCACCTCACTTCATCCTCATTTGCTCTCAAGACCTCGCTGTTAAGAGTCGCCCAAATCTCCACTCTCCACAAGTAGCCCGTTAGGCATCTATACAGCCAAGCGCTGTCGCCCGTTTTACCACCTCTCCGCTTGACTGGCGGTTTTCCGTTATGTAGTGGTTGTACGCTCCACTGCTTGGCCTCCTGTGCGTCTTCTGATCAAGAATTGTAACAAGTTCTCAGAGACTTTGCTGTTTCGCATTATGAACGCTGCCATGATAGACTCCACAGTCCTCTACACACCGGCATAGAGGCTGCTATCGCCCCTAAAACTCATTCTCCTGTCCTGTTTCGGCTCTCAAGACCTCGATGTTAAGAGTCGCTCGAATCTCACTCACTCACTCACTCACTCCCTCACTCACTCACTCACTCACTCACTCGCTCACGTTCTGTTCACTCGGAGCTGAGCCTCCCCAGTCGTAAATGCTTATAACATGTTCAATGATCTGCCAAGATATGTTATGAGGAGAGATCTTACAATAATTGTCGTACTAGTGCTTAGTTTATCACACGGTCTTGTGCTGATTTATAACACGGAGTTATACTCCCTATAGGCTATTCACGGTAAAGTGAGCACTTTTGAAAGATCTCTCATTTGGAATAGTAGTCAGTAAATATATTTTATTTAGCCTTAGACGTTAAAGTTCTAGTGCGGTGGCATATGCACACTGTGTTTATTATTTATATGACAATATATATTTGAAAAGGTGATTATAGGATAAAAAAAATGACTGAAAGAAAAAAGTAACTAGGGCCTCAAAAGTGCGCACTTTACCGTGAGCTGCTTATATCAGCCCGGACAGGATTATTGTGCTGTGTTTCACAAGCTGCGACTTAACATTCCCCTTTCTGCATAAAGGTAAATATTCTGTCATCAGTAAATGTGGGAAATGTTGAAATTGACGCTACCTACTACGCAACTGAGCAAAATGTTAACGAACTCATTTAATGACAGGCTAGTATTCAAACACCAGAGCACTGGATTTAATTTTGTAGGTGGAGTGCAGTTAATCCAACACGCTTTTGCAGAGACTGGGCCAATAAAAAATCCGCATCAAAAGAACTACCAATCACTTGCAAGCCAGTAGAGCTTGTTGAGTAGGCTTCTGAGAAAGGCAGTTTGACCGTTTGAGACGTATAGGTGAGTGAACTGGCCAGTATGTGGGGGCTGGAAGCTGTGTGTGGCTTGAAAGATGTCTTCTGGACCACACTCTTAGCAAAGACGTGGGCTATCATGAAAGCTGACCCGTCCACTGACTTATTTAGTTCAACAAATTCAGTTTATCCTACTACGGCGTGCGCTTCAACAGCCGGTATGTGGTAACATGCCATAAACGAAACTAACTGCGTCCATGTGCGTGAGCGATTCGAGATGAAAATCACATTACCATTTGTAACAGCCGCCGAATCACAACGGACTATGGTGCAACATTCCCCAGACGAATGTTTGATTTTATTTGGTCACGAAGCAACAATTTTCAATGCTACAAACTAAACGTGTTGCCAAAACAGTAACACTTAAACGTTTTTATTGAAATGGGATTTTACCGGAATATGTTTTCTCGCTACGCAATGCAGCTTTTGTTTTGTTATCTTACCAGCGTCATCGTGGCTGCAATGTCAGAAGTGGCGACGGGTGCTTCGCTCGAATGCGTTTGAATGTAAGGCAAGAAGAAGAAGCGCTGTGTGTAGTGTAAATTACAAAATAGATTATTTCTGTTCAATATGAAAACAGCTTGTTTAAAAAACTCGTCTTGTACCAAAACTGTTGTTATACATTAGCGGTAGTAATTTTTAACCCTAAAGACCTATATTGCGTAATTAATTAATTTCGTAACAGCTATATGTAAGGTTGTTCCAAATGTACGGAACCTTAAAAGTTTTACTCCATTCCCGGTTACTTCCAACTTTCTGAAGCCCTGCTAATGTTCTACTCCCAGGATATTACTCCGCCTCATATAAACAAATTTTAGAAAATAACTCTAGAGGGCCAACGCACCGCATTCGTGCAATAATATTTTGCATAAATGCTTTTTCTTACTAGGCATTACTAAAACACCTATTTTGTCACCATCTTTATTCATACTAGTCATAAATGAAAACATTATAAGATACAGATAAAATAAAAATAACATTTTAATTTGACCAAAAATAAGGTACTTTTATGTTAACACGAGTATAAAATGCGTGTTATATAAGATTTATATAGGAAAGAACTAAACACGTAATACATGGTGTGTTTTTCTAAAAAGGTTTTATTCAAAAAGTGTGAAGAAACCGCGAATAGACTATATTATTTATTGCAAACATCTGTTTTGAAACAGTGAGAAGATTGTCACTTGGTTCCCTTTTGTATTAAAATATAACCACTCGTTTGATGGAAACAGTCACAGAGATAAGACATTTGCAAAAAGTATAAGATTGTATATAGGCCTAACTGTGTTAATATTTGTGATATACGTTTTGATGATGGAACCCATCAATTTTTTACAATTAAATTTTCACATGCATTTTTTTAATATTTAGGTTTAAGATTACTCTCATTAAATCCTTTTTGAAAGAACATTAGTATACTCTTTGCGTAATACAAACAGCAGCGTATGATATTTACCGCAATATGTTTTTCGAAATGCAACTTAACAAGCATTTTATAGAAATTTGATTTGCGCAAACTCTCGAAAAACAGATAACACAAAACTGCTCATAAGAAGGACAGAGATTGCCGTCTCGTGAAAAACGTAAAAACGAATTCAAGGTATGAAATACAATTAAACATAACCACACAGTATATAGGCATTTTTCACGGAAATGACCAAAACCTGCTGCTAGCATTTTATTCAAGTATTGTAGGAAATACCAGTAAGTTTTCCTGTAAAAAATGTTGTACTCATCGGCTTTCATTAAAGTACCAAATCAGTAATGTTTCCAACTATTTTTTTTATGTTTATTATCGACTTTCAAGTGAAATCAATATTGACTTTGATTAATGGCCACCGCCTCTGAATAATTACTATTGAGCTCCGAAGTGAGTTTTACTGTGAAGATTTTGAGTCGTATTAGTAAAAGTTTCAACAGCATGCTTTCTGCGACACTTACTAAGCGCGACGAAGTGGTGTCGCCAAGTTCTTTTTTCATTTCGACAACACCTTGCGTTTGGTTCTGCTGTGTAATAACAAATCGCGCTGAGGTGGTTGTAATTACGTTTAGTGATCGGACCAGAATGAGCGTTGGGAAGTTGCTCGCTCTCGTTTGTTTCATTGGTTAATAAAAAAAAAAATTATTTTATTTAGTGTCCGTGACTTTATTGTTTCTCATTCCGTAAATGTGAACAGTTATACAAAAAAAGCAGTTATGTTGTTTAGTACACAATTAATTTTCTTTAAATGAAAGGTTCAGCTAACATGCACGGTGCGTCTGGAATATTTTCCCATAAATTGCAGTACATTTCGAGGCACGCATATTCTCATTCCGGGAATTCTCATTTCGGTAATTATGCTATAACGTTGCCAAAATGAGAATGAAATTATATAAATGTGAATAGCTTGATGGTACTGTGGGCTAACAGCTACTGCACTTGGTCATAGAACTTAAGTTTAGAAATGTTGTTGGTCCAACATGAAATGGGGATAGTTGGATTAAGTTTTGATAAATTGTAAGTTGCAATACACGCATATGGTGCAGGTCTACCTGTTAGTGGTTTGAAATATGAGGTGAAGATAGGGTTTTATGCCACACAGTTATGCGCAGAATGACTTGCGACGGGCACTCATGGATTAAACTTATCTGAGTCACACAACACCGATTCGGCTGTAATAAATTCATATGAGCTATGCTGGAGTTAGGGCTCGAGATGTGGCCAGTAAGGCCCTCTCGCGACATCACACGATATGCCTAGACACTGCGGCCACCAAGGAACCCTAGATTATTTGACAAATTGAGCACCTTGCTCCGTTTCTAATGACCTCGCTGTCGACGAGACGAGACGTTAAGGGGTCCGTCCACCTTTGAGGGCGAGGGGCGCGGGAGCGATAAGAGCGACACTGTCGCATGTATTAAGTGCGGCATTCCCGCTACGCGCAAGGCTCTGAGCTGACGTGCAGTGTTCACGTCGTGCTGCCTGTACCAAAGCGGTGACCCTGTCATTTTATAGGCGGGAAGTCTGTAGCAAAGTTCGATGCAAGGCTCTATACTAGTTTCGCAGGAATTCTCACAGAATATTTTAACCTATGACAGTGCGAAAATGTAATTTATTGCCATGCTGAAAAGCTTCAAAATAGTATGTGCAATAAGCGTGATCTGTTGAAAGTTGTATTCCGCCCTTTTCTGATGTATTATTTCTTTTCGTGTCTGCCGGGACCAAGGAGTTGTCCGGGAATGCAGAGGACCATCCACTAGGAAAGTGTTAAATAACACTAATATTGTCCCCTATGACTTATAATGCCAAAAACATGCTGTAAGTAGATGAGGCTCGCGGTTATAATTAGAGCTTTTAAAAGTGATTAATTAACCGTAAACAACCTATGGTATTCGGCTATTTGGACAGTCTTTACTCATCTTATTTTAGTTATACAGTATGCATATTTATAGTACATAATGTGATTGCACATCGTGTAACCAGTAAAAGGGTAAGAATAAAAACATATGAAATTACGGGAAATACTTGAGGAGACATTAAAGGAATGTGGGGAACCCTGTGTGAGGTCGTTGTGGATGGCGACATAGTCCGTAGCTACAGTATTCAGCACACTTGCGCCGTGTTAAGCGGCGTTAGTCAGGCGGCACAGAGGCTCGAGAAGTCGGTGATGGCGGCAGAAGAGCGGACAGGTGTGGCGACTGTGGAGAGGCCGAGGATCAGCCGCTCACTAGGCTTGGGGAGGGAGGGGGATGCTGCAAGGAGCAGGTTTCCGTAGCTGGCCACGACGCAGTTACACAACCGGCCGCCGTGGGCGCTGCGAGCGTAGGACAACGCCGCCCCGCCCCACCCCGCCTCCGCCAAACTCTTGCCAACTTCGCGATTCTCTAATCACACTTGCCGACTTCACATCACGGTTCGGTGGCCGAATTTAGTATTTGCGACAACTCGAAAAGTTTTTTGTCTTGTGAAAAAGTTTAGTTGCAGGCATAATAATTTAAAGGAAAACTGAAAAAATTGCATTTTCATTCTTTTATTATTGCGACTGTTTAGACGCAAAACCATGTGCTAAGAGTTCGAAACTGAGCTCTCTGTTGTGTCACATAAATTCACAAAAGAAAACTGTTTACAAGCATGTTGAAATTGTTAAGACTTAGGCCTTAGTCAACAAGCTTAGAAAAGAACTCTTGCCTGATAGGTTCTTTTGATAAAGTGATTGTGAAAAACAGTAAAATAAGGGGCGAAAGGTGGCGTGTGTTTACATTCATATTACAGGTGGCACGTTGTTTTTGTATTCGCACACCTCTCTACTAAAGTGGTGATTTTTCTGACTATTTTTCATACGGCCATTCGCAAACATAGTGTGAGGAAAGTTGGCAATTCTGTCACCCTCTTTCCACCAGCTGTTGTGACAGTACACAGCACTGGCGTTTTACACATTCCATACTTGGGGCTTGTACTTTCAGCTATATGCACGGCCAGCCATTTATTCAGTCACCTCGGCAGTACTGCCAACATTCAAACTTGCGTGCGCAGTTTGATGGGCATGTCTCGCTCATATGCAAATAACTGCCAAATGCGTGTGCGGGGAGGGGAAATAACAGGCACGAAATTCTAACTAATATTATAAATGCGAAAGTATGTTTGTTTGTCCTTCTTTAACGTCACAATGGAGCAACAGATTGACGTGATTTTTGTAAAGAGACAGTTGGAGGGCCGGGAAGTGACATAGGCTACTTTTTATCCCAAGAAAATATCTAATTCCCTCAGGAAAAAAAAATTAGTAAAAATAGCGCTTGTGGTACAATGCTACGTAATGTATGTTGTTAGTGTGGGACGAAAGCACAATGTCACACAAAAAGGCGATAGAGGCCCTAAACCGAACTCTACAGGATATACGAAACAATACAGACATTATAAGAGGGATAGTTGTATTACTGGCTAGTGACTTACGCCAAACTGTACCGGTGATTCAGAGGGGCACACCTGCATATGAAATCAAAGCCTGTCTCAAGTCGTCATGCT
This sequence comes from Clitarchus hookeri, assembly GCA_002778355.1. Taxonomy (NCBI): domain Eukaryota; kingdom Metazoa; phylum Arthropoda; class Insecta; order Phasmatodea; family Phasmatidae; genus Clitarchus; species Clitarchus hookeri. The sequence continues at coordinate 291,685 of NQII01001156.1, forward strand.
TATGGGCAAATGCCAAGAAATTCAGTTTGGCGACAAATGGGAGAGTGCACCTCCACAATGACGTTGATACAGGACATTATGCTGATACACTATTAAAAATTGGAGATGGGCGATTATAAACAGATGCTGAGGGCTGTGCGTCACTAACGGGGGATTTTAGTAATTTGGTGCAGTAATACGGAAGTGATTGCTAGCGTTTACGTAGATCTACAAAGAAATATAAATGACGACTAGTGGCTATGTAAAAGAGCGATTCTAGCACCAAAAAATGGCATCGTTAGTTCTCTGTTCCGTGTTTATGATCAGTGTCTGTCTAATAACAAATACCGTTATTTCTCCCTATAAGTTTGTTACTTTAACCACGCAAGCGAAGCCGCGGGTAAAAGCTAGTCAAAAAATATAATTATAGCTCGGGAGGATATACATACAGGATGATGATTAAGGAGGAGTTACCACCACTCACAAGGCTTATTCCTTACATAATTTGGAGAAAAATATGTCTTATAAATGTGGGTGCTATTCCCAATATTTACAGAGTAATTCGACAATCAGCATACCCACCCTACAGCGGACAGGAGTTTCCAACACCGTTTCAGCATCAACGTGTGATGTGGTGTCCTACACGATCAGCGGATTGGGCCATTCATTTTCCCGGGACGCTTGACTGGTGTGGTGTATCTGCAATTGTTGCAAGAAGAACTACCGCTGTTACTTGAGGTATTCCGTTAGCAGTGAGACATCGTACGATCTTCCAGCACGATGGTCTACGTCCTCACTTCCACCGTGCTGTACTTGAGCACCTTAATGTGCATTTCCCTGAGAGATGGATCGGACGAGGCGGTTTTCACCCCTGGCCTCCTCGATCGCGAGATCTATCACCACTGGATTATTGCGCATGGGGATGGATGAAGGATATTGTTTACCAAAGGATTGCACAAACACGCGAGGAACTACTTGCGCGTATCATGCATGCCGCTACAGAAATTAAAGACAGCCGTGCGCAGCTACGTAGAGCAACACATGCGGTTCATCAGCGTGCGGCCAAGTGTATGGAAGTAGACGGAAACACTTGTGAACATCTTTTGTAAGTTTGTTAGACGCAATTGTGATGCTCAACTGTAAATAATACGATCTGATGATACGTCACTGAACTTACTTTTGGAAGGGTTATTATTTTATTCGTCATCCTTCAAATGTTTCGAATTACATTGTAAACATTAGGAATAGGACCCACATTTATATTAGATAACTTGCTCCAAATTATATAAGGAATAAGCCCTGCGAGTGGCGGTATCTATATAGTTTTTACTCATACGAAAGAAAAGTTTATGTTGCTACAATAAAACTTTTGTGAGCACTGCAACACAACCACCCTTCGCCGCTTTTTCACATCATTCGGGAAGTAAACTAACAGGGACAGTCAGTGAATAATATTAAACTGAAGTGGTAATGCGGTGGATGGGTTAGTTTGTTACTTAAAGTAAGGGAATTTTGACATTAGTTGAATTCATCCGCTCGCTACTATCGTAGAAATCATAGTAATATTTAAACATAATACTCTGGCTGTTATTAGTGTCGACGGGAAGGAAGTTGCGCAGGGTACCGCACGCCAAAATATTTATAAATTCAAATTCTTAAATATTTACAAGGAAAAACCACAGTGCTAACTGCTATACATTTAAAAAATAAGAAAACATAACTTTGTATAAATAATGGCAAATACGTCTAAGTTTACTTTTTTGATCACTTTCGTAATCGCAGCGTGGTAGCCAAACCGTAACACTGTGCCTCGGTCTTATAATAACATTTTGTCGTGTCAAATTACAGTCTTGTCCTAGCGTTGAAGTTACCATTTTGCTACTTTCATTTCCTTCGAGTTTTTTTCCTGGCTTTGTTTATCTGGCTAATATTTGTGTAATGGTTTGTGACACATTACGCGAACAAGTTGGTTTTATATGATATTTTATTTACTGTGAAGTGAATGAATAAGGTTGTTTGAATAAGGGAAAATAAGTTCCGTGGGTGGTCATGATGTAGGTAAATGTTTTAATTCGCAACACATGCNAAATTCTTAAATATTTACAAGGAAAAACCACAGTGCTAACTGCTATACATTTAAAAAATAAGAAAACATAACTTTTTATAAATGATGGCAAATACGTCTAAGTTTACTTTTTTATCACTTTCGTAATCGCAGCGTGGCAGCCAAACCGTAACACTGTGCCTCGGTCTTATAATAACATTTTGTCGTGTCAAATTACAGTCTTGTCCTAGCGTTGAAGTTACCATTTTGCTACTTTCATTTCCTTCGAGTTTTTTTCCTGGCTTTGTTTATCTGGCTAATATTTGTGTAATGGTTTGTGACACATTACGCGAACAAGTTGGTTTTATATGATATTTTATTTACTGTGAAGTGAATAAATAAAGTTCTGCAAAATAATGCTGATAGTTAGTTTGGGATACAGGTTGTTTGAATAAGGGAAAATAAGTTCCGTGGGTGGTCATGATGTAGGTAAATGTTTTAATTCGCAACACATGCTTAGCACTAGACGGATGAGAGTTACAACTGTTCCAGTATAAGAAAAAAATATTTTGGTAGGGAATGTTAATATAAAGTCTAGGTAACAATGTCCGCAGATTGACTGCGACAACCAGCGTGCAAGCGAGCAATTGAACAGTGTACGCCCTCTCGTTTCCTTAACGTGTCGCCAAACTTAAACCAGCGTAGCTCCTGAAAAACTCACATTAAATTGTTGAAAATGCTGCCAGTAAATCTCCTAAAGAACCGGCTTTCATTGCTGTAAAATCGTGTCGCAGTAAACGTTTTATATAACTTTCTTTGGTAATAAAATGCCTTGAACTGCGTCGTTACACAGTAATGAAAACGCAATAACTTAATTTATTCATGGCCATAGAAAAAACTCTATCTGAAGAGCAACTCTTGAAGTGTTGGCATAAAAGGCGTAGACTTTCATGGATAAAGCAACGCATTAGAATTTTTTTTTCATCACACATTACTGAAATTAGTTGTTATAAGTAGTAGCAAATTACCGGTTCTGGCACAGGGGCTGGGGACTGGGGACAAGGGAAAAGCCGACCGCCATCTCGTATGATGTCACGAGGCAACCTCCTGCTCTGTCATACCTCGCATTCCATTTGGGAAGTTTTCTCATATTCCTTCCAATCTCTCTCGTCTCCCACATTCTATCCCTCGGTTTTTTTTTCGCATAAGTTTCCTGTTCTCCCTCTCGCCACCACCCCTCCCCCCCATAACCCAGGGTTTTCCCTAGCATTCTGGCGGGGACGAGTCTCATTCTCTGTTATTCCACCTGCGTGACACGGATCGAGGCCTGTGACTAGCCTAGAGTCACACCGCGCACACGCGTCAAATAAGCCCTAAGCCCACTTATAAGTACAGTTGGATGTCATTTCCTAACCATTTAAGATAGTCACCAAATTCATAACATTGGCATCACCCCTGACAACGAAAAGGACTGCAGGGTCAAGTTTGCACTAAGAACACTTATAAGCATAGTTGGCTGTAACTTACTAACCATTTAAGATATAGTTACTAAATTATTAACATAACCATCACCCCATCGGTGCGTGGGAAACGGGCAACAATGCTTATAAGAGGGCTTAAGGTGTACTTGTCCCTACCACCCTGTTTGTCATCGGTTTTGATGCCTATGATATGAATTTGGTGACTATAGCTTCTGTGGGTGGGAAATTGCATCCAATTATGCTTATACGAAGGCATAAGATGTACTTGACACTGCGGTCCTTTTCGTCGTAAGTGATGCCTATGTTATGAATTTGGTGATTATAGCCTCAGTGGGTGGGAAATGTTAGCCAACTATGCCTACACGAGGGCTTAGAGTGTACTTGACACTACCATCCTGTTCGTTGTCGGCGGCGATGTCTATGTTATGAATTGGATGGCTATAGATTCAATGGACGGGAAATGTCGGTTGACTGTTTATAAAATGCTTTAAAGTTTACTTGACGATACCACCCTGTTCTTCATCAGAGGAGATGTTTGTGATATGAATTTTATGCCTATTGCTTTGGTGGGTGGTAAATGGTGGGCAACTATGCTTATAAGTGGGCTTAGAGTGTGCTTAACCCTGCGGCACTGTTCATCGTCAGGGACGATGACCAAGTTATGAATTTGGTGACTATATCTTAAATGGTTCGGAAATTACATCCAACTATGCTTATAAGCAGGTATAGGGCCTACTTGACCATGTGATCCTTTTCGTCATGAGGGGCGATACCTATGCTATGAAACTGGGGGTTGTATATTAAACGGTTCGGAAATTACAGTCAACTATGCTTATAAGTGCTATTAGGGCATACTTGAACCTGCGTCTCTTTTCATTGTCGAGGGTGAAGCCTATGCAAAGAATTTGGTAATTGTATCTTTAATGGTTCAGAAATTAATCCAACTATGCTTATAAGTGCACTTATGGCATACTTGACACTGTGGTCCTTTTCGTTGTCGGAGATGATGCCTATATTATGAATTCGGTGACTATATCTTAAACGGTTCGGAAATTACAGCCAACTATGCTTATAAGTTGGCTTAGAGCATACTTGACCCTGCGGCCCTTTACAATGTCGGGAATGATGACTATTTTATGAATTTGGGGACTATGTTTTAAATTGTTCGAAATTACACTCAACTATGCTTATAAGTAGGCTTTGGACATACTAGACGCGTGTGCGTGGTGCGACTCTAGGCTAGCGTCTGTGGACAGGCCTCGCTCCATGTCGTGCAGGTGGAATGACAGAGCATGAGACTCGTCCCCACCAGGATGCCAGGTGAAAAGATACCGGAAGGAATATGAGAAAACCCATGGTGAAATGACACAGCATGAGACTTGTCATCGATAGGTTGCTAGAGAAACCCCTGGGTGGTGGGGGGATGGCGAGAGGGAGCGATAGAATGTGGGAGACGAGAGAGACTAGAAGGAATATGAGAAAACCTCCTAAACGGAATGCAAGAGCATGATGTGCTGAGGTGGAGTGATGGAGCATGAGGGAACAAATTGAATTCCAAAATGACCGCTGCTGGCGAGGAATGAGAGAGCAGGTGGTTTTTTTCGTGACGTCATCCAACATGGCGGTCGGCTTATCCCTTGTCCCCAGCCGCCAGCCCCTTTCCCAGAACCGGTAATTTCCTGCTACTTTTATAGTCCATTCGCGGTTTCTTCCAACTTTTCCGAAGCCCTACCAAAGTTCTACTTTCGGGCCATCCTTCCGCCTCATGGAAACAAAGCTTAACTATGCCTATAAAATTACATTAAAGGGAAACGTACATCATTCATGCGCCCTCTCAGTTTAATAATATTTTGTTTGAGAACTATTTCTTGCTAGGCATTACTAGCACACCTATTTTCTCCCTGTTTTTATTAATATTAATCTTATAAACTAATATTATACAGTGTAGATAAAATGTAAGTAAAATATCAATTGAATAAAAAATGTGATACATTTATATTAATCAACACAAGTATAAAACGCTCGTGATACGAGGCACGTTTATGGAAACAACCAAACACGCCATACATGGAGTGATTTTTCAAAGGTTTGATTCAAAACGTGCGATAATACCGCGAATAGACTACATATGTTTTCTTGAATTAAGGAGAAGCAGCGAGTAGCCAACATTTGAGAACAAACGTGACATAATTTGATATGTTACTTGTAAAACGACCCCACCCAGAATAGGAGTTTTAGTTTTTTCATTTGAAAGTTGTAAACATTGTTTGGTATCCAAGGCAAGCAGGAGAAATACAGGCCACGTTGCACCCACGTGTAGGTTGTGGGCATTTCCCCCGCAGAATATAATGAGACTGTTCCCACACTGTATACATAATTAATGAGTGTACCAAATTTCGATGTCAAATTTTTATTTTTCGTTGTGTACTAACTACAAACGGATGGTTAAGGAACGATGATTTGATAATGTTAGTGGTTTCATACGCAAAAAGAGTTGAGTTTAATGATTACGCAGTAGGTAAACTACACGTGTATTACTCGTTAGGTTTTCTTCGCTATCTCCTGAAACAGAAGTGAAAGCTAATGGACGGGTTTTATACAGTGGTTTTTGCCGTGGGATAGGTAAAGAAGTTATATGTCTTAACGTCTCGTTTAAAGTGTAAATTTTTAATCTTCTTGTTTTATGCACATTGTGGTAAGCATGTTACATGCGCCAGGGCGTTACCAGTTTCGTAAGGTATGGAGGTCCTAATAAAATAAATTAACCAAATTAAATTTTATAATTTACTAACAGTGCCACAAAAATTCGATACATAATTTTTTTTCCCCTACGTAATATAAGTCACTCTTTAAAATCCTCTGCGCGAACTGAATATCTAAAAATTACATTACTGCGCGTGACTGAATAGCCAAGTACATTAAGCTATTTTATGAATCTATTTTATGAATAATTAGTCCCGCTAATATAAACAATGTGGTATAATATTGTAAATTAGTCCAGCTGTACCAGTGTGTCAATCTCACGTGATCTGCAACCTCCGCTACGACACCCGGGTCAACCACGAACACCGCCGCACTCATCCGCGAGAACGCCGATGTCTCCACGCAGTCGCTCCGATTCACATGACACCGCCGACACTCGCAGAAACCCCCCGAAACACTCCAATGCACCGCCGACCTCACGCTCGTAAAAACTCCCGTCGGCGGTGTGAAGGTTGTATGTATACCGGTGTTTATATATTCTGAATAATTACGACCATATGTATGCCCGACGACGACCCAGTTTAGTGTCGAGAAGTCTCTTGAGCGAAAGAGACAATTCCCGACCTTCTGGAAGGTGTTGGTCACCGCCAGGTGCGAGATGTCAGTCACAGACACGTCGTATCACTTTTCCCCGCACTAATTCATCCAGAGATGGACTCGGGCCTTGCATGAGACATGCAAGCTGGCAACAGGCGGCCGGTGGATAGGGCACGACTAACGGCCGGGACACAACAATGACGTTTCTTACAAATCACAAAGCCTCTTCAATTATGCTTAGATATTACTCAGGAAGTCCATGCTACTGTTTATATTGTTACAACTTGGCGCTGCCAAATTCCTTAAAGTAAGGTTGATTAAATTAAAGAAATAAATGTAATGTTTTAATTTATTTACAACACTGCGAAAATGCATACAGACAAGTATCTTTCGTGAGAGTATTCACGGTAAAGTGACGACTTTTTAAGGCCCTCCCAACAGGTATTACGTGGATAGCCTATAGTTGGTTACATTTCTGAATGCAGTGGCAATGAATTACATTGGATATGGTTACTCTTTTTCTTATTACAAAACTTGGTCTACGCCCACCTTCACAGCGTCGCCTGATGGATCATAGACGCCGTGGAACTGGGCCATAGCACCCTGACTCCTTCATACAGTCGCCTCGAGCACACAGGTTCCTCGGCAGGACACAGAGCTGTACTCGTCGAGTCACCAAAGGAACCCTCGCTCGTCCACAACACCTCGAAACTGTAACATCCCGGCGGTGTCGGTGGCTTACCTATATGCGTACTCGCCGGTAATGCTGGACAAATAATCTTATACATGTGGGGAACGTGGCCGACGTTGCCGTTGGCCGGTGGTGTTTCTAGGAGTACTCCCGCTTTCCTCGCCCTTGCATTCCACCGCTCAAGAACTCGTTGTCAAGCGCCGACTGAAATCTGTTATTCAAGTTCCATATAAAAAATAATACCCGATAATATGGTTTCCAAAGTTGACTCCGTGCTTACTTCATCGCGACCTTTGGGTCAATCATCCAGCCGCCAATTGATCCACGGGAAACATGAACTCGAAACTTGAAGGGGTGGAACGAAATTTAACGGTTTTTGGCAATCGAACCAGAATAACAGCCAGACATTCTGAAGAGCTTGTGGCGCGGGAAGAAGGACGGGGTGAGGGGTTACACCGGCATTGGCGGCGTTGACACGTATTATTGAGGACAAATTCTAAGAGACAAATTACCTCACAGTATAACAGCAGTTGTATACGTATATTGTAGCACAAAGGCATACTAATAATTTTAATACTAATTATTGACAACCGTAGGAACCAGCGGGGTTGCAACTCCAAAAACCACCTCTGGCTAAGCCCCTGTGTTGAGCAGACAAGTATAATTTGAAATTACAATGCTTGTAAATACCGTAAAATACTTCACTAAATTAAATACCGGCCTAAGTAATACACTCACGCATTCACTGCATTTAGTCAGTTACAGAAAAAATATAACACTACCAAAAAATAAAGATATTTTCTGCATACCTTGTAACCAATATGTAAGTAAGTATATGACAAATTATTGTCGTTCAAAATTATTAATTGAAATTATTTAGCACATGCGTAAAACACTGCTCTAGATACATTTTACTTTCGAACATTTAAATTTACTATAGAAATTAAAAAATAGTTTCTGCAAATGCACATTTTGGATCGTGCAGTTTTTGCTGCATTGGAAAATTAGATGTTTTGTGAAACAAATTTGGCTGTACATATAAAAATCGCAGTCCCGCGTAATCTCAACAGCTGACATAAGAAACAGCATTGTTTCCACTTGTCAGAACTATATATAAAGATGAGATAGACCGCTTATTCTTCATCTGCGCATGTACCCAATATTGACCTAACCGAAAAGAGCACAACTTTCAAAGTCACATGGTCAACAGTGATGAAAATGTGTGTTTATATGTTAATTTTTAAATGACACGCACTATTATATGAATAAAATACTTTTATCTATTTAAATTTAATCAAACTGCTATACATATTGGCCAGAGGAAGTATACATACATTCCAAAGCATTTGTTTACAAAATCAGTTTTCTAACCTAAAATACAAACCATGCCGTTTTCACTTGACGTGTTGGCAGAAAATCAGTTCAATTTCGGGACACGGAGATTGGTTGTGCGTAGCCAGCGAGATCGGTCTACCTCATCTTTAGTCTATGACCAGAACAGGTGAGGTGGAGGGATCCATTAGCAAAACAAAACCACCGGCACTACTTTTTTGGGCACTGTCAAAAAAAGGCCCTGTAAATGAAGCAGAGTATAACTGGAGAGCCTACAGTGGCTGAGTACGGTGGTTGTGGCGCAGGTCGGAGTAATAGGCAGCGTAGTTAGCGCTTCTCCGCCAAGTGCGTGAAGCAGGCGCCGCCGTCTGTTCTGCCGCCCATTGGCCGTCGCCAACCTCCACACGGCCTTCCAGCTCCCTCCCGCCCCTCACTCTCAGGGCAGGACCGCCGCTGCTTCCAGCACAGCGTCCACCGGTGGTTCGAAACCCACTTCCATCTGCGGACGTTGTCTGAAGCTTCACTGTGCAGGATCGAGCGACGTACAATCCCAGCTTTGACCATACACACACTGCCAGTTGCTGTGCAGGGCTTACAAACAGCTCTGCTGTAAAGCCTTGAGGGAAGTTAGTGGAGGCGAAGTGAACTCAAAGGAACGCCGAACATCCATGGCTCGCCCAGATGGAGCGCGCAACCTCTTTTTCGGAGACTACCGCATTAGCGACTTGAGACATGGAACTCACATGACACTCGTGTGCTGTTCGCAGTCACGTCGAGGCTAAAATGCGGCGAAGGCTACAAACGTGCCGCAATGTCGCCACCTAACGTTCCGAATCCTCTGTTGCCAAAATTTCTTATGGCAGCTTTGGAATCACACACTCAAGTATATATCTCAAAAAAGTTTTGCAGTACCTTGGATGCTCGTGAAGGATGTTCTCTGGATCAGTAGAGGCACTAAAAAGAGACATCGAAGTTACAGGCGAGTTATTTTGTATAGTGTGTATTTGCATCTCATATTTCTGCTGGTCATTGAGCAACCTAGTTACTCAGTAATCCCGGAGGTGAAAAACTTATTTTGAGGTGCGTATTGTTACGCGTTGTAGCTCGCACCGGCCACGAGCTCCTGTTATGCGCGGTCCGGCTCTGTGGAGGGTGACCCACCTCGACCCTCCCCTCCCCAGGCAGACCCGCTCACTGTCTCATCGCGCCCCTTCGCACCCCCGGGCAGCCGGGGGAATGACTGACAGCGGTGACGTAGCGGGAGTCGCAGACCTCTCCCCTAACACCTGCTGAAGAAGCCGACAAGTGTAGAGGACACGCAAGAATATTATGGGAATTAGGACCCTCGGCGCAACGCGGCATTTAGAGACATTTCTGGGCGACGGCCTACGACCCTATAAATATTGCAGCGTTCCAACGGCCGGCAGTCTTTTGCGGAGGCGATCTGTGTGAGTGCAGTGGGTGAAGTCGAGTGCGGACGACGACGGGAGACTACGAGACGACGGCGGACGAAGTGTTTGTTGCAAGAATGGGCGAGAGGGCGGGATACCCGACGAGTGAAGGCTACTGTGCATGAGGGCGCTCGGAGAACTTTAGAACATTGCGGACTGGTGGGACCTGGGCTAAACTGAGGTTGGGCTGAATAAAATATGATACGGATTTTATTGTAAATATTAGAACTGTCAAATATGGACATACAATTTGTAAAATAACTGAATAGGTTTTGATACACTGTCTATTAGGACTGATTTTTAATTATTTAATTACGTTAATTTCCTTGAGGTAATTGTAAATTGTATTGATTAAAGGCAAACATTGTAAAAAGCAAATTATATCAATTTATTGTGAGATGTTGAGTCGAGAAAATTTTGATTGTAGTTATTGAAAATAAAATTAGGTAATTAAAATTAACTCTTTTATTTAATTAAGACCTCCATCCATTAACGAACTTGGTTTGGCGCACTGACTTGAGAAAATTGTAAGAGCATGATGGTGCACTCACTCCCTTGCTCAACAATTCATAGTTAATGAGAACAGAAATATTACTTTAGTAATTTTTCTGTAATATTTATATTTACCTCCCTCCATTCCCTGCCATATTATTTCCTTTCTTCATTGAGTGTGCAGTAATATACCATTCAGATAAACAACTAGTCCCAACCCGCAGTTGACTAACAATGACTTTTTGCTTTAACAAACCAAGCCTCAAAGTTTCTGAGGAAGCGCGCTATAGGCTCAGGTTATTGACGACTCTAGAAATCCACCTTCGGAAAAAAAATTCCCTGCAAAAGTTTAGACAGACACGCTGACTGAAACACTGCCATTTTATTTGGCAGCGATAGGACAAGAATTTGCATGTCTTAATGTGGTACAAACGTAACTTAAAATTTGTGGTTACTGAAATTATTATGTTTGGTAGCTTTCTCAAGCTAGCTCCTGGGNGGGGGGGGGGGAGGCTAAGCCGTGCTGCGAATGCTACAGGAGACGGTGACCACATCTTACTGCTAAGATAAAGCCCCTTGTAAGGTGACTTACGCGATTGAAATCTTTAAGTATTAAGACTTATACAGCACAACTTATGCCCGGTTGCAACAATAAGTGCCCTGAACTGGGATCCTAAGCTCCTGGTTCCAACATAGTCTTCAGTAGGATCAGAGTTCCAGTGTAAATGTGTTGCACCAACACGACTGACCGAGTTCCGACCGTAGATCTCCTGACCTCAGTTCAGAATTTTTTTTATCTTGGATTGGGTTGAAACATTGTATTTGACTCTATCTTTGTGATGTCATGATGAATTAGTTTGTATGTTTGTTTGAAATGTAGGAGAAAATTGACGAGTTTGTTTAGACGTACTAGTATTTTTAAACTGCACATATAATCTAGTTGAATCCACTGCAAAAGTGACCAGACAATTATATCGTACATAGAAGAAAAAAAAAACTTTATAAATGTTAACATGACTATGGAAATGCAATATTCACAATATTCACAAAAAAAAAACTCACAATTTGTACAAAACTAATTTTAATGTTGTTTCTTTGGTTGTTGTCTCGGTTTACATCCATGATTGTTCGTTATTCAAATATTATTTAAATAATTTGTAGGCATCTATAGTTTTGTTTTATACTTCCAAAACATTGATAATCCCTTAAATTATTGGCACAGAACACGTAGAATGGTGGACATCTGGGAATTGTCTGCGAAATTTGCACTCATCAAATCCTATATCATATCTTTGAACCGTCATATTTGGAAGTTCGTAATAAAGTTCATATCGATCTCGAGTCATGCATTGAACTCTTATGGTGCAACAGTATTCTGTGATTTTCTTAGATCAAGTTCGAAAATGTTCTCGGATCAATCTATGAACTTCAGTCGTGCAGCCGACCGTTCGAAACTGTTCGATCGCCCTGGCTCAAACCTGAGCGTACACAAGTACTTGTGGTCGTTGTGGATAAAGGTATTTCTCGTCCGTATACTGGACCATTCCGTTTTCTTAATGAGTTTGAATGTGTTATACATTTTGTACTTCCCGGGCAGTCACGCAATTCGTCGGATATCAGGCATAAGGAATCAGGGTTTTGTTGTGTCGGTTTTTCTTATATTCTTGGGATGGCTTTGTTAATTTTTCCACTTAAATTTTTTGTCACGCTTTTGAATGAAGGGCAGATATCGGGTGTTTCAATTCTTCCCCAAGATCGGCTTTCTCGCAATAATAGAAGCCCGACACTGCACGCACGTGACAGAGAACGGAATGCGTAGTAACGCCGCTGCTGGGCGCTGGGCTTTGTCAGCTGATGACGTTACTACGTGATGCAAGCAGGCGTCGTGAGGCCGTAAAGAGTGCGACCTTGATGACGTGACTACAGCCACTACCTCCGAGCGTAAAGTTTACAAAATGGAAACACTAAGCAATACGAAGTAGGCTGCGGAAACTGAATTTACACAATAACGACCCTACTACCTAAGTTCAACCAAGAGAAAAGCATTTCACAGAGTGTTATTTGAATGTAAAATAGAAGCAGGTCTTTATTTAATAGTATTTTTGCAGTAGACAATTGTTTTAAAAAGCAAGCCAACGTAAATAAACCTTTAAAGTTCGTTATTTGAAATTAAAATATAAATGCGTTCATTAAAATGCATATTCCTCTGTGAATGAATTAACTTAAAACTTGGGGAATTGATTTTTGTAGCTTCCGATTTTTGTTATTGCGAAACTTAACCAGTAAAAAGTAGCAGCTTTATTGTGTATACTTCAATTCGTGCCAAGGTTATGGGAAAATTTTCTAAGTTATACTTTTTAATGCTCAAGTTTTTAATTTTTNGTATACTTCAATTCGTGCCAAGGTTATGGGAAAATTTTCTAAGTTATACTTTTTAATGCTCAAGTTTTTAATTTTTTAAACCCCTTGAGTCGAGCTAACTGTAGCTCATCGCAACGTGGTCACTAATTCGCCTCTTTGGAAAGATGACGCTGTAGGTAGACGGTAAAAGTGACGACGTCCATACGAGGCATACTTGTGTGTACGCAACTGGATGAAGGGAGGGACGAAGCGAGACTTCCAGATGTGCTCAATTACAGCAGCAAGTAGTGTTCTTTGTTTCTTTTCGAGCAGGCGGCTACGTNGAAGCGAGACTTCCAGATGTGCTCAATTACAGCAGCAAGTAGTGTTCTTTGTTTCTTTTCGAGCAGGCGGCTACGTGCTTGCCTTCAGTTCGCGAGGCGGTGTGCTTAGTCACTCGAATACGCATTACAAGGGTTCGCTATTGATATTGATCATCCCATTTTCTCGCACATTAAGGGGAATTCCTATTAAACCATATGAAATGCCTCAAGGTCAGGGGCCGCGGTGGAGTAGTGGTCATAATACTTGCCTCCCACCCAGGCAGGGTCACCCAGATTTTCGCACGTGGGAATCGCTGGTCGGTGAGTTTTCCGGGAATCTCCCGCTAACCCCGCCCTTGCATTCCAACGCTGCTCCACGCTAACCTCGCTTCACCCTCTTCGGCTCTAAAGACCTCGATGTTAAGAGCCGCCCAAACCTCTCCTCTACGGCCATAAGGAAACATTGTGACGACGCACAGTGGGGCCAAACATCACTATTCTGGGGAAAAAAAAAAAAGAGTTTTACTAAAGTGGCGATATGTTATATTCAAATGATCGATAAATCTCTGAACCAGACGTTTGTAATAGTGACGAGATCTTTGGAATGCAACTAACGTCACAGCACTTGTCAGAACTTGAGCGTACATGGATCAGTAAGGGAGAAGCTCTCTATATGGGAAGTAGTTAAATGCTTGATGTCGTGTGCGGCTGTAACAACAAGGTGTAGCTTAACATGATGTCATTACCATCAGGTGAGCGCATTTTCGTGCAATTATATATATATTGTGAATTCAGTAGTGGATTAATGGGACCATAAAGGCAGTGTACCATAAATGTGAAAAATGGAAATGTTTCTTGCAGGTTTTAGTATGTATCAGGGCATATCATGTTCCGCATCATGACATTTATAATTAATTCACACAATATACTTGCGGTAAATTTAAACAAGCACTGATCATATTTGCTCATTTTGAAACAGTAGCGGTTTAAAAAGTTGACAGCTTCTAAATATCGATTTCCCGTGTACACGTGATCTAAAAGACCGAAAACATTCGTATGTGTTTCTTTTCAGGATCTGGTTGCACCAATTATGTTTTTACAACTACAAGATAACTGTATGATACCACGAGTAAGTCTGGGCGTCTACAAATAAAGGAACAAGTTACGGTTGTGAAATACTTCGTCCGAATCAAGACAAAATGCACAGACAAATGTACTCCGGCTCTCAACAAGCGAATTTCATTTTCCGTATCCAATTTTAAGAACAGATGGCAGAAAGCGCGTAGAATATAAGAAAGATTTTTGGGAAAGAGCAAGGACTGGCTAGACGCACCAGTTGGATTTCCAAACTACGAAAGTGGTCGCTACTATAAAACGTATTGTTCGACTTACGAAGAGTTTCGATGAATCATGTCATATGACAAAACTACTGAAAACAGAAAACTTGCGAGCCACGTATTCAAGCGATGAGCTTTTATTTGCCGCTAAAATGAGCTTCCGCTCTTGTGGTAAAGTGGAAGCCTCAAAAATTGTAAAATATATAACAGCAACATCACCCACGCGAACTTTGAAATATAAAGAAGCTTACAAAATATTCTGTAGTCCACCAACAAAGCAGTTCACAGGAACAGAAGCACTTGCCATGTGTATTGATGCTCAGCTCACCAGACGTCAATACAATATTATTCGAGAGCATGATAAACAGAGATTTTCCGCTAATAAAAATATTCAGAAAGCTAATAAACATTTTTTTCCTTTGAAAAAACACACATGCTATCAGAAACTGCGGCTGAAGTTAACCCGCAGGCACTTCTTGACCGCACTGCCTCCCGTTTTCTGGAGGCTCAGAAGGACGTATTTCACAATGCAGTTCAGAATAGTTTAAAACTAACCCTGAATTGCAAGTAGGGATTCAACGGTTCTCCACAATCAGAATACAAGCAAACCTTTTCAAGTGACTCCGGTAGTACAGACTCGAAAGTCTTCCTTTCTTACATTGTGCCTATACGTCTAGTTGATGACAACTTGGAAGGACAAGGGCCAACAGTTTTCTGAAAAAATCCACGACCTTCGTCAACACGGTAACGTAGGCCCACCCGATTTCAGTTCCAACGTGAAACAGCAGATATTTAAAAAATGGAACAGAAATACATCAAAAGGCAAATACAACAATTAAATCCTTTATTGGCGAGTTAGACGGCAAACAAACTGAAGATATCTGCAGCATGCTTTTCACTATTATTGACGGTAAAGAGTGCAATGCATTTACAGGAACTTCAACTACTCAGATGTGTTTCCTTTGTAATCTCACCTCTGAAGACTTTAACTGGAAAAACTGCTGCATCCGGAGGTATTCTATTCTTCAAGACTCAGCTTCGGCTTATCCGGTCTTCACGCACGTATTCGGTTCTTTGAGTGTTTGCACCATATTTCATATAAACTTCTGCTTGAGAAATGGTAAGCTCGGGGCATCGAGCAGAAGTATATTGTCTCGAAGACAAAGAAAACCATTCAAGACAGATTAAAAAATAATTTGGGATTACTAGTAGACAAATCAAAACAGGACTTTGGCAACACAAATAATGGGAATAATTCAAGGCGTTTTTTTTTTAGAATCCGGCTTTATTGGCAAGCATAACTGGTGTTGACATTGACATCATCTAAAGATTCAGCACAATTTTGCAAGTGATTTCTTGTGGCTACGAAACAGATGTACAGAATTACCCATAGTACGCAATGCCTCCGACAATTCACAAAATCCTAATTCATGGTCCAGACATCATCCGCCATGCTTTTGTCCGTATTGGTCAGCTAAGAGAGGAGGCCCAAGAGACTAGAAACAAGGAATTTAAAAAGTACAGAGAAGACTTTCCCGGAAGGTGTCTCGGCCAAAAACAAATGAAGATATCCTGAACGTGTTGCTGATATCCCCGGACCCGCATATTTCTTCACTCAGGCAGATGCTGAAGACGAAAGTCACGCATTTTGATAAGGAGATGCTGGACATGCTTCAAGAACCGGATGTCCGTTGTGCGGTAGACGACAGCAGCGACGACACTGACAGTGCGAACAAGACTGACGAGTGCCAATGAGAGCTTTTTGTAATGACGGTGCTCCCTAATCTTCTATTTAATTTGAAATCGTACTTTTAGTTATTACAGTAGCTTTAAAAAAACCAAAAACTATTGTTATTACGATCTAAATCACATTGAGACAATTAAATCTTTTTTTCCTGGATTCAGCATGGCCCCGCTGTGCGGTGGTGGAAAATAACATAAGCAATCTTCACATGTGTTCTGTTAACTCAAAATTTTAAAGCGGTGACTATAGGTAGAGACAAGAAGAACTCGCGGATTCATTTTGGGACAAGCTAGAATTCAAAACACGTGTGTTTATATAACTTAAGCCATTGGTTCACGCGGTGTTTGACGCCTCCTGGAGAACGCTGGTCCAATCGTCACCTTCCACTGAGGCATAAGAGAACCTATGCGCAGGTGATATCTGCATATTAGTACATAAGACTATTGAGTCTAGCCCGCAGGCCATTGAACTGGCGAATTTTTCAGGTCTCTAGCTATATGGTATTAATACAGCAATCTGTTCGGAAAAGATGTAACATTGTCGCTATAGTTTAAAACGCTGTTTTACAGAATAATAAATATCGTAAACAGAGGGACACTTACAGCAAATTTTGTTCACTTTGACACTTTTCAACGACCACATTTATGTTTCAATAACCAAATTTATGAACGGGCAACAACATATCGGATTTCATTTCTGCCCTTGGAAAAAAATTTACATTGAAATAGTCCATAGTTTTTTTTCTTTAAGTAGAATAGACACAACTACTTACAATGAGACCCATATGACCCAAAGGACACATAAGTTTGTTTTATTGGCCTCGCTTAAGTCTCTGCTTTCGTGGCAACATAAGGACGGCTTACGAGCCAATGCGGTCCCCTTGGCTGAAAGTACAGATGCCTTCTGCCTGCTGGTAGCCGGCAACAGATCTGGTTTGAAACTGTTCTTATCCAATTGAATACGCATGCTGGTATAGAGGTAGCCACCCACCAGCCCGGTCGACGGATATTTATTTTTATTCTGTGGACTGTACCAACAGTACAGTATTGGATATGTCAATGGTTAATTACACAGTACAAACATCCAGATAGTACAAAAACACACAAAGTATTGTGATAAAAGTAAATTATCATACACGTATACAAGCTCTATGCATTATACATAAAATGCGTACGTTTTTCCCCTTCCTTCAGTTATTTGTATGTGTATATATATAATTATGTATATGATTTAAAAAGTGAATACACTAAATAATAAAACTATACAGTGTTGGATAACGTTCAAGATGACAGTCCCTAAGTTAATACACAATATACCAGCTCCTACTTGCAAGCAGATATGGCACACATGCAGTAACTGTGTCAACTGCCGTCACGGACAACAATTTTCTAGCGGATAGCATACACGGCCTAGTCAAACTCATACCATAGAATCGACCAGCTGTCTGCTAATGAATTTGTCAACACGACAGTCACATACACAGATGCTACAATGCTGTGAAAGTTAAACCATTTGACTGCGTTCTTAACATCTTTTCAGCGTGACCTTTAACGCACGTGTCTCCTCAGTAACATTCATCATTAAGGGGTGTTATTCAGGACAGTATTTAAGACACTAGCAGTCTGTGCGGTTTGGCCTATAATGGCGTAGAGTATAAATATTGCAGGAACAGCTGTTACTCCTGACCATATGGCGACGCAACTTGCAACACAAACTTGTCCCTGATTCTGAGCGTTACGCTGTTATATGCAATTTACGGTAAATTGAGCGCTTTTTGAAGCCCTATCATTTGGAAAATTAGCCAATAAGTATATTTTATTGCAGCCTTATACGTTAACTTTTGAGTTCGGTGAAATATGTACATTGCGTTTATTACTTACGTGTCAATATTTATTTTAAAAAGTGGCGTAGGGATAAAAAATAGCTTACAGGAAAAAAAGTAGCTGGGGCCCAAAATTGCTCACCGTAAACAGGCTATAGAAAACTTAGCTCGACAAACAATTTATAGTCTTGTTTCATTTTTGCTTTAAAATGCCACGTGTTTGTCATAATTAAAGTAGTCCGTAAGTAGTATAATTTGGCACCTTCTGGCCTCATGTTTTTTAATTGGGGCAGTGAGTGGCCTGCGGTGATACCGAATGGAGTCGACTCGGAAGTGCTGAATGTTCCCAAACCTACAAGCATATTCAACTTATTCCACAACACAACTGTTGTACTGGTTTTATAAGCGCTGTGAATGCCGATTCGAAAACCTGTCATTTTTATTCTATAATAGTTTTCCATCGAAACCTACATGTAAAATGTATATGATGTAAACACTTTGCTAACCATGTTTAGTACATTTTTTTTATGTATATTTTTCTTTAAAATATTTCACTCCAGTGTATTAAAAAAAAAATAATGATTCTCAAAGCTGAATAAATGTCCCTAAAGGATTTATTTTCAGAGAAGATATGTAAAGCAATATATTTTCTGACTTGTCTATCCTAGATTAATTTGAGCATGACGTCAGTACCTGCTACTTACTTACTCGGCAGCCTTCATTTGCCATATTGGATTTTATAAGCATTAATGTTCTAGTAAGATTTTTTTATAAAAATAGTAATGATGAACTTGTGCGCTACTTTAAGTAACAGCCACCCTTTCCTGAGGTCATGTTATAAGCACAGATTAGATAAGTTCAGTGACAAAATGGCGTGGCGGGTTCTTCGATGTTGGCGTACCAATTCGCTGATAGGCTGTGCGAGGCTCCGGGACCGGGCCTGTGTCTAATGGCTATCGTGTGCTGCGAAAGATTCTCTATTGGCTAAGTTGCCGGCTGACGAGTAGGTTACCAGGCGCTGATTGGCGAACAGCGTTACGGCATGTTGCTGGTGTGTGCGGCTGGAGTTGGTGGAATAAGCGGCTGTTTAACCCCTCTGTTCTTAAGTACTGCCATGGTACAGACCTCCCGGCACACACAAACTTGAAGTCATAGTTGCACAACATTCAGCAAATGTATGGGTTAGGTCCTTGAAACGTGGAACGTATTAGACCAGTACGAGCGTGAGCAGGCCGTTATGCCCCTAGTCCTCCTTGTAAGCATACTAAACAGCGCAAGAGGCCTTAATATTCCCCTAATATTCGTAATAAATAAATATATTAATTCATTCATTTACACATTCTTCAGACAATTGTTCCTCAAACATCCCTCACTCAGATATTCCTCAATCATTTCTCAGACAAGTTATTCCCAAACATTATTCACACATTCCTTAGTCTTAACGAATAGATTTCACAAATAATTCAATCTACTGAATCATAGCCTTCCTTTGTGCACTTGGGCCGTGAATATTAATTCATTTTCACAACCGAACACGTACACAATTGCGTTTGGAAGTTTCTCGGAAAAGCAATATTGAATGTAAGAAGAAATTACACAGTTTTTTAAAAATATAAACTTATGTACGATGCTTGCACGAGACGTAGGATTAGCCTTAAAGTATAACTTTGGTAGGGTTTCAGAAAAGTTGGAAATAACCATGAATGGACTATATCAGGGAATCTGAGTATGTGTGCTGTTCAGTGCCTTTTCGCTTTGCTGCAAGTCCGCTCTAGGGGTTGGAGACATCGCTCGCCGTGCGCTGTATATCCCCTTATTTTAGCCTCTCAACAACTTTGGCTTTTTAGAGCTGGTCAGTAACAGAAGTAATTTGTTCATAACTACTCGGAAGGGCGTTTGATACTGCGCCGTAGAGAGAAAGTGCGGAGGAATTATGGTTGAAAATTCTTCTAGGGCCTGACTCGTGTTTAGTGACAACGAAAATTTATCTTGAGTGAGATGTTCGGTAAACCTGATTTTACACGTAACGCCTCAGTTATTTTGATGCGTAAACCAACTGAGTGATTTCGAAAGCTGTCGTAATCTGTTGAAGCAAGTCTTGCAAGTCACTACTCATACACGTCGAATAACTCAGAAGTGTATAATAGTTATAAATAGGCTGTTTGAAGTTACTTGAGCACTTTGGAATCGACCTTGAGAACAGTCGTTGTTACTTACTGCAAATATTTTAACGAATATACCTACACACATGCTACCAGTAAAGTTGGCAACAAAATAGGAATAGTATTTGCATGTCTTAATGTCGTAGTGAAAATTTAATACGTGATTTCTATGGGAGAGTTCAGCACAGGGAAATTTTCCGCTGCTAGGTGCGCAGTGTTCCAAAAACGTAAAATTTAATTAAAAGTTTAAACTACGTGAATAATAAAAGGGAAAGATGTTACTTAGTTGCGAAATTATTTATATTTGATTTATGATTATTAGCATTATCCTGTTTTGTAAAGTAGAAAATAGAGAAAATCTGGTACAATGTCGTCGCTAGCGCTTACCTATTGGCGAAAATTTTTGGTTGCCAAACTTTTAACATTGATATACCCAGCATGTAGTAGAATTACGTTACTTCGGGTGGAGTCAATTTTCTACGGTCTTAAAACTTCGACATCAAAATAGTTGCATATTTAAACAAAATATTTACAACCTACACATCGTGTAAATATAAAATATACTATCATGCAGTTTTTTCTCTTTTAGATATTTTAGGAACATGTGCTTGGTTATATATATGGCATTTAATTTTTGATGCTGATATCACACCATTCCTTCATCTATGTGGCCTTCTCAAGTGTTATTCCACACCACGTTGATTTTCGTAAATATGTGCATGAAACAGTTTATAAAGTAGTGTTTCATCTTGATGATTATGATGCTTGTTCTCTCAAATGCATTTGTGGTATGAAATAACTGTGGTTAAATGACGTAATCAATATGTTGCCAAAAAAAATGTATACGAGTATTAAAAAAAAAAGAAAGATTGGCGACGTAAAGCGCTTCGTCTGCTAACACAACAAACTGAACCTTTGTAATTTACTATATGTTGTAACGTTGACAGTACCGTAGAACATACTTAGACCGACTTAGGCAAAGAAATGAATAAGATAAGGTTCTCTAGATATACCGTCGAGTATTCCTCAAAGAATAAGCCACATGCATTGTACAATATTTATATCTTGCTGATGGACATGATGGTGAAACTTAAAACTGATCACTACAATATCTTCAAGTAACCATGTTTTATATCCATAATATAGAATCTCTAAATCAAGGGGGCAAAAGTATTTCTTTTTTTAGTGTACAAAATATAGCATTTAGATTGCGAATATCCCTTTTTAAAATGCCCCATACGAGTATTTTTAGTAGAAAATCAATTTCAAACATTTAAATGTTTTCCATCAGAAAAATGTTACGGAATGTGACAAAACCCATGGCACGGCAACACTGACTACGGGAGTTCACGTTGCCCGAAG
>NQII01001156.1:313597-337789 GCA_002778355.1 Clitarchus hookeri
GAGAGGGGCGAGGCGGAGGCGGGCTGTGACGACACTAGCGGAGACCGTGGTCCAGGCGGGCCACGCGCCATACAAGGCGCCGGCGTGGGCGTCTCTCCGCGGGTTCCTCCAGCCACCACCTCCACTGCGACCCTGCGTCCCTCTCCCCTTTCCTCAGCGTCACACTCCCCTGTCACTCTCAAGTACACTTTGTGTAGTCCATTCCCGGTTACTTCCAACTTTTCTGAAGCCTTGCTTAAGTTCTACTTCCAGGATATTCCTCCGCCGCATGCAAACTAAGCTTAACCGAGTATAGAAAATTACAGCAAAGGAACAGAGCACCGCATTCGTGCGCACCCAGTCTAATCATATTTGGCTTAAGAACTATTCTTTCTACCCATTACCAACAATAACATTTTCTCCCTGTTTTTTATACATTTATTATAAACTATATATTATAATTTGTAGTTAAACTGTAAGCAAAATTTCACCGTAATTAAAAATAAGGTACTTTTCTGTTAACTCAAGTATAAAACGCTTGTGATACATGATATATTTAGGAAACAAAAAGCACGCCATACAAAGGATGATTTTTTAAAGGTTTGATTCAAAAAGTGTGAAGAAACCGTGAACAACCTATACATGTTACACGTATTATTCCCATGTTCCTGAAATCCTAAAAAAATCAAGTTCTGGATTTTGGTAACCTATAAATAATACGTGCATATAACCATATTCTCTTATTCCTTTTTCCTTGTTGGTAAAGTCGTGAACGTTTTGAACAGGAATTTGCCAGCCAGCCTCTACATGTTGTCATTTTTTTCCCCTGGGCCAAGAGCATTTGTTTTTTAACTATGCACAGTAGTAATAGTGCACTTGTGGTGTATGAATTATATTTTGAGCTGCACCTGGTTTGTATTAGGCAAAACAATGCTGTAGAAAAGGTATTGGAGAAGGCGTTGGCGATCCTATATTAGTTCGGTCGCCTACCTAGAGCTATTCTCGGATTTGAGGCCGAGAAGCGCGAGAGCGATAAGGCTGACTTTGCCACGCAAGTCACGTGCGTAATCGTCGCTACGTGCAAAGTTCTGAACTGGCGTGCAGTGTTCTCGTCGTACTGTGTATACCCGTGAAACTATCAGCGATGACCCTATCATTTTATTGGTGCAATATCTGTGGCAAGGTTCAGCACAGGCCCCTATCGTATTTCCGCTCGTGTCCGGGTAGTGAGATACAGCAGTGTTGAAAAAACGGTTTTTAACATGCTGTAGGGCTCTGAAATAATATTTATAGCATGCGTGATATCTTGATTGTAACATTCATTCCCAGGCTTGGAGTGTGCTTTCTTTTTTTTGCTAACCAAACAATGTTTAATAATTTCGTAAAAACAAAAACTAGTTTTTCAAACACGCTGTAGCGTGAGAGAAGTGGAAAGCCAACTATGTTAAGACTGTTCACGGTAAACTGAGCACTTTTTAAATCATGTTACATTTCAAACAAATCAACTTGCACTTAACACGTTTGGCGCCGTTTTCAATTAAATTCTCAGCTTCTGAAAATATTTTTTATTTTAAATCTTTCATCGTCTTCAACAAATTCAATAAATTATTACGTCATCTTTTTTAAACACAAAATACTCAATATCATTAGTTTATCTTCTTACAACAATCACATAAACATATCACAGTAATTATATTAAATATTAAAATCTTCTTCAATTATTTATTATTTCATTAAAACTATTTCATTAAATCTCATTACCTCCATCATTGGAGGTAGTGAGAATTGTTTTAAAGAAAAAATTTGTTCTATTTTACATCTGCCTTACTTATGTTGTCTCCTGTTCTCCGATTGGCTGTCGTCTGACATATCTCTCCGCCAATCAGCAATGATGAGACGAGAGACAACCAGGATAATTTTATTTAGTACTTTTGTCTAATAAACATTTAATGCTGATGACCCTCTAAAGAAGAAATGAAAAGAAAAATTAATACTGAATACTTTCTAGAAACAAATAAAAATACTTACACATGATCTCTATGCCAATAAACTATTAAAATAACCAAATATTATAAAGTTAACTCATATAATAAAGCTTTATTTGGAATAATATTAAATTAAGTGACAACATAAGCAAGTACTCTTCAATAATATATATTGAAAATGTCTATGACAAACGGTAAACATAACCCCGAAAATCTGCAATGTTACAAGCCTTTTAAATTAAGCATTTTAAGTTTTTATCTTGTTTGGAAACGGACGTTTAAATTTAAACCTTACTATTATTCCTTCACATAGTCGTCCGCCATTTTTGGTCAAACGTGCAGCAGGCAGCGTGCTAGGGGTAGCCGATCAAATCCCAGTTTCTCCTTTCCGCGGCTTCAATCGTAAGTAAATATCAGAAGAGACTTGGATGGCTTGGCAGTATTGCTTGGATACAATGCCTTTTTTGCTCATAGTGGTGGGTGGTTCTGCGGTAAGCTGTACAAACAGCAAAGCTGTGAGATCTTTGCTGTTTACATATTACAAGTGAAATTACTTTTCTAGCCCTCTCGCCGTAAGAAATTGAGAAATTGCTTGTTCTCGAGTTTAGAATTTTTAAGCATTGATAAATGTCAATGTTAGGGTCAGCACAGGTAGAAGCTGGACGTAAAAGTTAATAATACGTTAAATTTTATTTGGAAAAAATATTCAAATAAATTAAAGTAATTGCTCCTTATCATTTATTCTCCTGTACTGGCATATAATTACTTAAAATAGTTCTAAGTCTTGACATTATATTGCAAGTGTAATGTTTATATTTTTGGCCAATCAAGTTGGCGTTTCTTTGATCTACAGATATTAGAGTATGAATTTACAAAAAAACATAAATGTTCCTAACAATTCCACTTTTTCACTTGACTGACGTAAGCGTAGTATGTAAATTTTACAATTGGCGGAAAAATACAAAACGAGGAGAAAGGTAGATCGTAAGCAGGACTTTCAAAAGTGCTCAGTTCACAGCATATATCAGCCGGGGCCGCAGTGCTTACAATACTCGCCTCCTGCCACGGAGATCCACGTCACATTCTCGCAAGAGTCGCCCTATTTGCGCATATGGGCAGCCGTGGCGGACGTTGCTGCTGCCGACGCCTGCGAGTTTCCCAATACTATTCCTGTTCTCCCGCCATGATAACAACTCCAGCGCTGATGATCTCGGCTGTAGGGCTGCCCGAATCTCTAAGCGAGGCGGGGGTCGCGGTGGCTGGGCGGTTAGCCTGCTCGCCTCCCACCAAGGCGAACTGGGCTCAATCCCGACCTGGCCACTCCCGGATCTTTGCATGTGGGAATCGTGCTGGACGATGTCGCTGGTCAGTGGGTTTTCTCGGGATCTCCCGTTTTCCCCACCGTTTCATTCCGGTGCTGCTCCGTACTCACCTCAATCACCCTCATCGGCTCTCAAGACCTCACCGTTAAGAGCCGTCCAAATCTCTTCACTCTTCACTCACTCTAAGCGAGGCCATGTTAGATGAGTGTCTGGCCATTGCCATTTTCGTGAAGCGTAGAGGTCTTGGTAAACTTTCATTTCCTAATGCATTTACAATGCCACAAAAAACCCACGACAGTTTTTAAAGGCTGCACGGTAAAATAAACACTTTTAAATTCAGCCCTTGAAAAATAATTACTGTCCATAACTACTTGTATGGTGGGTACACACACCGGAGTGCAGGCTCTCACTTGTTGGCAATGAATTTATGAAAATATTTCTCTAACATTTTGCGTTGTCTAGCGAGTCTAATATTAAACTTTATGGCTACTGAAATCAATAATTGTTTTTAATACATACAAGTCGGATTTTACATATTATAGACTGTTCACGGTAAACTGAGCACTTCTGAAAGCCCTACTTTAGGTTTACCTGTATGCACTTTGTGTATTCTTCAACCAAATGTAAAATTAACATTGCCATGGGCCTGATAACATTATTCATGCACCTGTCAAGTAAAACGGCGAAAGTTATTAAAAAAGTAAATATTCTACAAATTTGTTCATTCTTTAACCTATGTTCACTTTAAAAAAATTAGAAAGCAAAATAAATAATTTCGGTACGCACAAATGTTTACCAACCAATTTTAATTCAACTTTAGGGCATGAAACTACTTTTCTTCCTTCATTACTAACTTAACTAAGGGCGCATTCTAGTCAGCGTGCCCATAAAAATATATTGAGGTAGGGCATTGACATTTTTACAATGTTGATTTAAAATGTGCTCACTTTACCGTGAACGGCCTTTAACACATTTTCTTTCCTAGAAGTTCCACATTTCCACTTTGATGACGCATAAATAAGGTGAGACTGTCCACGGGAATGTTAATTTTACGTACCTATATACAAAATAAGTAAAAGAAGACCCTAAACAGTGCTTCTAAAAACAGCTCAACTAACCGCGAAGAGCCTACACAATGTACTGTCGCCCACTGTCTCTCTGTGGGGATAACAAGCCATTTATCATTATTTTAATATTGGTAGTATCAAAAAATATTATACATAGTGCACCAGTTGTATCGTAAACTTCTCCCACCTCCGCTTCGATGCCTGTGTGAATCACAAACGCCGCAGCACTCGTACAGGAGCTTCCAGTAACCACTACAGCACTCCGAATCGCCGGGAATACCTACCCGCAAGACACCATCGTCTACACAGTCTTGACAAATTTCTATGGTGGAGTCATGGGATTTATAATATTTCCCATAAAGAACCAAATTCGCCATCAGGCAATCGTTGAGGCAATCCCTGACCTTCCTCGAAGGTGCTGCGCTGCGAGGCGTGAGTTGTCAATCGCAGTGCGGTTGCAGCTACGTCACGTCTCCCCTGCCGCGCCATGTCGTCCTGGTCTGCAGTCGTCTCGCTGTCACGTCCTGGCAGACGTGATGGCTAACGTTGAGACGGGGGGACAGATGCAAACCACCGGCTGGCAGCGATAGCAAGACGAAATACGCGTTACACTGAGTTATCTTCGTCACATATCAGTGTGCGTGTTTGTGAGGTCGGCAGTTAGGCTCGCTTCACCATCAGTATAGAGCACGTAGAAGATGTCTGTACGTGAATGCGTACATGAAAAGTGCGGTTCATAGTTAATGTACGTGCCATTATGTTCAAAACTACTCTTTCACGACTAAAATTAATTCGGTTTTGGTGAAGTAGAGATTTATTAATAAATAACGGAATGCAGACGTAATTTGTTAATTCTGTAAAGCGAAATAATAACTAGAGTTTTCTTCCTAACAAATTTGTAGATATTTAAATTATAAAAAAATAATTTATAGTCCTCCCTATCAGTGAAGGCGTTATGCGCGTGGCAGTGAACAAAGTATCGCAGTTTGGTGCAGAGTTGACATGGAGGAAAGGACGCGCAAAGGGTGCAGGTTGTTGGTGGTCAGGCGCCGGGCTGTGGAGACGGGAGCAGGCAGGCGGCGAGCTGCGGAAACAGCTTCACGCTCCGGAGACAGCCACTTCCGGCGCAGGCAGCACGCTCCGCGGGTCCGCTGCCTCGTCTAATTGCNAGGGGGCACGGTGGCTGAGCGGTTAGACTGTTCGCCTCCCACCAAGGCGAACCGGGCTCAATCCCCCGCCTGATCATTCCTGGATTTTCGCAAGTGGGAATCATGCCGAACGATGCCGCTGGTCGGCGGGTTTTCTCGGGAATCTCCCGTTTCCCCCCAGCATTGCATTCCGGCGCTGTTCCATTCTCACCTCATTTTACCGTTATCGGCTCTCAGGACCCCGTTGTTAAAAGCCGCCCAAATCTCTCAACTCAACACATAATGCAATGAAATGACAGTTCTTCAGTATGGTCTATTCGCGGATTCTTAACACTTTTTGAATCAAACCTTTGAGAATTCGCCAAATTGCATGGCATGATTGGTTGTTTTCTAAGTATGTCACGTATCACAAGCGTCTTGTAGGTACTTACGTTAACATGAATGTACCTTCTTTTTAAATAAACTGAACTTTTAATTAGATTTTATCTATAAATTACAATATTAAATATATAATTAATATTAATAAAACAGGGAGAAAATAACTGTGTTGGTAATACCGAGTGATAAAAAGTTCTTATGCAAAATATTATTACACTGAGCGCCTACAAATATGGTGCGTTGTTGCACTGGTGTTATTTTAGATTGGTAGCCAAAGAATATTGTGAAACCGGTAAGGTGGAAGTAAGATGTTTGTTTGTATGAGTGGACATATCAGATGAATGGGAGGACGGTGCTACGGTGACACACCTGGCGAAGGCAAGACAATTAGGGCCTTCATAGATGATAAGGCAGAGAGAGAGAAATGTGTACGGCAGACGAGTGGCTGCTCTGTGTTGCATAGCTCCACGAGTGACGTTACACCACTGTGTTTGCAGCTCCACTTCCTTCGCTCCACCGCACCATCACAGGCTCCCGTGCCTACCATACGTCAATTAATCCTAAACCAGTTTATTATATCACACGTGATTTTACACCNCCATCACAGGCTCCCGTGCCTACCATACGTCAATTAATCCTAAACCAGTTTATTATATCACACGTGATTTTACACCTCACTGATGAACAAGGAAACAGTAATTTTACAACACATTATTAACCGGGATTGCAACCCATAACCCTCAAATCGTACTACGGCATATAACCAACTGCACTACACTGCTGTTGGCAGTATTGCCACTGACTTCAAATAATACTAGTAGGTGGCGCGAAGAAGCGTGCTGCTTAGCTCAGTCAGTCCTCCTCCAGAACGTGTGCGTGTGGCAGACACAGTCTGCGCGCGCGTCCGTGCTAAGGCCGCGTCTCAGTTTAAAGAATACTCTTTCGAGAGAGCACTCTTTCACACAACCTGGCGAGGGCACTACGTCGCGCTCTCTCACGCTCTCGCTCTGTAAAATTGAGACAACTACTCTCTCTTGTTTCTCTCTGACGTCACGCAGACAGCTGATGCCAAAAGTCGGGAAATCATGTTAAGCCAAAATTGGGATCGTAGCTATTGAAAATTATTTATACGTGTTAAAAATAATTCGCAAAGAATTATAGCACTATCATAATAATAATTATTGCATAAAATACTGTTATTTTTGTTTTATATATTACCGCCATGTTGCAACAAAGTGACAAAAAAAAAACGAGACACTGTCAGAAATTCTAATTTATATATTTTTAATACGTGTTACGTAAGTTATTTCGTTTACTATAACAGTTGAAATTATTCACTGACAATTAAAATAATACGTGATTTTGGCCCAGAAAGTAACTATAACCTTATTCAAGCATGGAAATAATGTAAACAATTATGGCGCGTGGTCAGAGAGTGCGAGAGAACGCCAGCGAATAATACAACTTCGTGCTCTCGCTCTTTCTCCGACGAATTGAGATGACCAGAAGAGCGTTCTCTCTGAAATCATAATGACGTGGTCACGAGAGCAAGAGCACGAGAGAGCGCTCTCTCGGCCAATTGATACACGGCCTTAACTGACTGCATACCTCGTCATCCGACCTGTTCGCGAAGAGACTGGTGTTCCCAGAACTGGTCTTTCTTGTTCCTAGCTGACGCCCCGCCAATGGCGAGCTATTTTGTCTCTGACGTCACGTCGTGTGCGCGACAACCACATCACCGGTACTCCTCCCACCACCCTTAAACGATTCGTTCCTTACCCGTCGCATGGCTCCTAGACCGTGATGCGTTCTTCGCTCGGGCTGCACATGCGTTCTCACACGAGCTCTTCTTGGTTGCAATCACCTCGGTAACAAGCTGTCCACAGCCTTCCTAACTGAAAAGAAAAAAAAATAACAAAGCTTGGCACATCCACTTGCCGACACGCTAATCTTGCATTGCTTGTACTTGATACTGTCGTGAGTTGAACGTAGTTTCCATTATCGAACAGTCTGGCATGGCATGAAGACAGTCACCCACACCTCCTGCTGAACGACCGTGTCCGTCACGCCGTTATCCCGTTAAATGTGTCATCACCTCCGGCCCCAGACGCACCGGAAGAGCCGGGGGGCACATGCGCAGCGATGCGCTCATGTGGAGGGTCGGAACAGTACATATTCCGCGTGGTGAGCACAGTGCAGGTAACGGGACTCGTCCACGAGTGTGCACGAGCAGCATCCTGCAGCACTCGCCAGCTGCCGTAATGACGCAGGGAGGTAACAGATTGCGACCCCGGATTTTTAGCGGGAAGACTTCGGTAGTAATTGTATTTCGAATCACTTAGAATGCTAGCCATACTAATGGATGAAGCGAGAAGAGATGTGGGCGGAGACGCAAAAGAATGAAGACGGAGAGAAAACGGGAGAACTCCAAAAAAAATCCACATCACGATAGAGTGCGCCACACTCCCCGCATGAGAATCCCGCGGTCAGAAAATTGTCTGCCCCCTGGGGCCTGGGATCGAACCAGGGATTAACTCATGTGGGACGCTAGTGATTATATTTCACACTTGGCTACAGGTTAACCCGAAAAGTGCAGAGCGCTAATAACAAAAATAAAACGGCAGATATGCATTCAATTGATTTAAGTCGGGCATACGTAAATGTAAAGATTTTCATTTATCAGCTGAATGGACAAATACTACCATTTGTGCTGTAAAGACGGGAGGGGTGTCATTTTATTAAATTTTTAATGTGTGTAGGGTGACACATATGTAATTATGGGCAGTGATTTCTTTTTCGAAGGTTGATTTCAAAAGCGATTACCGTGAACAGCCTATAACTGCATATATTCCACGAACACACGTACTCGCGTGCTCCCAGTAAAGTTGGCAGCTCTGTAGGAAATAATTTCAACGTCGTATGGCTTGGCTTCCCCCCTTTTGCAGGAATTCTTCGTTTTCACGTCATAATTTGGGATTCATTGTAACTACTGACAATGTGCGATTACAGAAAATTTGTATTTTACGAGTTGTTTAATATTTCTGCGCGTAAATTGTGTGATATCTGCTTATTGCAAAAAGTCATGAACATATTTTTATTTTATCAATAAATTACTGCATTTTTACAATCAGAAAATAACACACATTGAAAATTAGACACAAAAGTATTAAACAACTATTACATTGTAAATTTTATGTAACCAAACATTTCCAGTAATACCTCTGAAACTGAAATTATGACACGAAAACGAATAATTTCTGCAAAAGAGGGGAAGGCGAGCCTTAAGGAGCAGATATAGAATCATTGTGGTATTACCAGTTTTTGAGACATAACATTTAATGTAATCAGCATTCATTATATAAATTTCTATTTTGACAAGGCATAGTATGTCATTCGTATGATTGAGTAATTGTATTATCAATGGAGAACCTTAATTTGTTTAGCATGTGAAATAAATGGGTATTAATTAGTGATTATCTTCTGAGAATAACTACATAAGCGATGTAGAAAAAGTTAAACTATAATTACCTCTAAAACATAATCAGGAATGTTTGATGCCCTAACAGTCATTTAATCCATTTAAATATCACATACAATAAATATACTAGGTGTTTTTATACTACACGTAGAAATTCAAACCACAGCATTTATAAGCTAATATTATGACCAAGAAATGCTATTAGCAAAAAGTTTGAAAAATTCGTCTAGAATTTTTAACGGTCCTGCTTCTAAGTCAGCAGTCACAAACTTCAAATGGAGAATCAATGTTAAACGAAATTACTCCTCATTACGACGATTTTAAAATTATCTATTTCAAACAAAAATTGTTCTACGTGAAATTTCTTAAGTAATGTTGCTATGTTAATACATCTTGCCAACTATTTTTGTAAATATTTTTTTTTCTAAAATTTAATATTGAAATTTACACAACAAAAAAAAAAGATAAATAAATAATTTTTCTTTTCCAAAAATAGTTTTATTCAACAATATTTTCCGAGAAAGTCGCGTCAAAATGTTTTTTGTTTGAAACAGTTATCTTTAAAATTGATGCAATAAGAAGGAATTTCGTTTAACCCTGATTCCCCATTTGAAGTTCGTGGCTGCCGGCTTGGTAGACAAGGCCGTCAAATTGAAATTGAATTTAGGAAATTGCATGTACCTAACTATGTGCACAACAAGTTGCATATCACGAAGGCGAACAGAACTGGCGTGCCATGCGCAGAGCGCCTGCACACAGGCCACTACAAACTCGAGGTACGTGCAAGCTGCGAGTGGTTACTTGTTAGTACATGTGCGCCAGGCTACATGAACAATGTGAGATTAGTATTAAGGCTGCCTGCATGCAAGTAGGTATAAAGGTCTCTATCGAATAGCCCGTCACACGATACTTGCTGAACGCGCGCGCATTTGTTTGGTTTTTACTTCTGCAACTGTAACACCAGGACACACTTCACTCAACAGCTTCTGCAATATCCATTAATCCACTGAGCCTAATTATTTTGTTTTGGTATTTTGAACTTTTTTGTGCAACACAGTATGTTTATTGTAATTTTCACATAACGGTGTTATGATGTCAACATACCACTTTCACGGTATCATGTTTACAATTGACCTTAATACTGTTTAATGACCTTATCGCTTTCTCTCAAAACAAAATTTATTGAATGGCATTTGTCGTCACTTAGAGCACACAAACTACCACCCTCTTTCTTATTGGCTAAAAAATCTACATTTTAGGAATTCTTTCACTGAAAATTCAACACGATCAATTACTAAAACCTCTATACGCAAACAGCCACTAATTGGCTAAATCCATACGAGTGGCCATACTAGCTTGCATAGGATCTTCCAGTGAAATTTCACTGTGGTCACACGGGTTTTACTGAAGTGTGACTTTTATATTTGTGGATACAAATTTAGCTTTTACGTGAATAGTCGTGCAATGAGCATGAGTGACATATTTATATTATTAGCAATACCACAGTCACGTTTGGTGCATGCATGCATGAAGTGCCGTGACTATGGCAGCATTAATTTTCCGTAAGGTAGAGGGAGAGGTAGTTGACATAATTAGTAGGTCCTAAGCGGGACTTTCAAAAGTTGTCAGGTAACGCCCAAAACCAACGATTGTCTGGCTAGCGAACAGGAGTTATCTCGGAGATGCCTCCATGCTCGCACGAGGTCTTGTGGTTTGCAAATTGAGGTAGATGTGACGAGACAGCATTCAATTTGTAAACGAAAGAAATGGTGATGATGGCATCAGTCACAGGCTACCAGTGTCGTGTCAACAGTAAGACCGGCATTACAATTACTTCACGTTACACGTAACGAGCATCATATTGCACTTTCACGTGTACGTAAAACATGGTCTTTTCAGGTGCTATATCATGATGCTTCACACGTCAGCACGTAATCTTCGTGTAAGTCAGCTAATAGAAATGTCGGAAGGAAGATGTTGTTTTTCCAATTTTCAGTTTCTAAAATTAAAGTTCTGTGGGCGTATTCGTGATATAATTTTGATGTTGCCAAGAATAAATTGCGGATACGGAAATTTAGCGTTCGTGATTCATTAAAACTCTTCAAACAACCAGAATGTGATCATAACCTGAAAAAGCAGATTTTTTCCCTTGTATACGCCAATAATTATTCAGTAATATAAATGGATCTGCTAGAAAAGATTGTATTATATTTCGTAAACTATTAAACTTAGAAAATTAAGGGTAAATATTTAGCACTTCAAACATTATTGTAATTTTGAAGAACACAAACGAAGTAACGCACAAAAACTTTCTGAATATTTACGAATCAACAAACTAAATTATCTTAGCTTAGCTTGATTTATTTTATCCATCAGTTTCCAACCTCGGGGGATAGGGGGCCGCGGTGGTGTAGCGGTTAGTCTACTCGCCTCCCACCTACGCGCACTGAGTTCGATTCCCGCTGGTGTCGCTCCCGCATTTTCGCATGCGGGAATCGTGTCGGACGATGATACGCTGGTCGGAGGGTTTTCTCGGGGATCTCCCGTTTCCCCTACCCTTTCATTTCGGCGGTACTACATACTCACCTAGCTTCAACCCATCGGCTCTCAAGATCTCGATGTTAAGATCCGCCCGAATCTCTTTCACACTCACTCCTTTCACACTCCCTCTTTCCAATCTCGGGAAAAAAAATCCGGATGGATGTGCTAGGTTAAATACACTAGAAGATAATAATGGCGAAAAAAAAAACCCCNTCTCGGGAAAAAAAATCCGGATGGATGTGCTAGGTTAAATACACTAGAA
This sequence comes from Clitarchus hookeri, assembly GCA_002778355.1. Classification (NCBI taxonomy): domain Eukaryota; kingdom Metazoa; phylum Arthropoda; class Insecta; order Phasmatodea; family Phasmatidae; genus Clitarchus; species Clitarchus hookeri. The sequence continues at coordinate 325,758 of NQII01001156.1, forward strand.
GATAATAATGGCGAAAAAAAAAACCCCGAAAAACAAAGGTAACAAAACTTCGTCCCTACTGTGATAGGCCAACAAGACCACGTGGTACAGAGTCACGTATNCCCGAAAAACAAAGGTAACAAAACTTCGTCCCTACTGTGATAGGCCAACAAGACCACGTGGTACAGAGTCACGTATCACGCAAAAGCTAGAAACACGCATTCCTTCACATGAACGTAAGTGTTACGTTACTTGTAACGATTGTAATAGGCGTCATTGAAACACACTGGAAAAGTACAGCCGGCTTACGTGAACGTATTACTTGTAACGCGTTACGTGAAGTCATCGTAATCTTCCCCTAAAGGTATTAGCACAATAAAAATAAATCCGCAGTAAGCAGTAGGATTTGACAATGAGCAACCTCATAAAATTTAGTATACTTAACAGAGATTTATTTATATTTAACCTCTGCTAAAAACTATAGCAAAAGCAGAAGTGCAACTAAATAAACGCCTATCTTTTTTATATTATTTGAAACAAAACATTTTAAAGATGCGTTTTTATCGTATTCCTAATATTTGTTAGGTTACTGCTCACTGCCAAATCCTACTGCTTGTTGATTAAGTTTGTAATTGTGTAAATCCCTTTGAGACATGAGCAGTGAAGGGCAGAGGTGACTTGTGAAAGTCCAATTCCACCGTGCTGAGTGTGTGTCCAAGCTGCTGCTTCTCTTCAGTCCTCCACTGCCGTAGCGCGACGGCGTCACGCCCACGTGCGCGACCAATGCTATAGGCGGTTCACGGTTATTTGAGCACTTTTGAAACCAACCTTTGAAAAATATCACTGCTCCTACGTGCATATATTTTAATGGGCACACTGGCTGGCAAGTGCCCAGTAAAGTTGGTAACGACGAAGAGAAAGTAGTCCCATGGTTTATCATTGAATTAATGTTAGATAAACATTTGTGACTAGTGAAATGATTTCTTTTGCTTTATTTTCTTAATGAAAAAAAAATGTAAGAATTTGCAAATTTCTAAAATGTTTACTTTCATAATAATTTTAGAGTTTCACTTAAATGACGCATGAATGAAGCGCTGAGGCAATGTTAATTTTACGTATGGTGGAAGAATACACGGTGTGTAGACATTAAGCAGGGCTGTCAAAAGTGCTCAGTTTGCCGTGAACAGTCTTTAGCTGGCGGCCAACAGCACCGAGTGTACAGGTTCGGAAGCAAACTCAGTCAGCACAGCGTTTCGTCTGGAGAATTTCCCTTCACAGCCGCTTCGCCTTCACCCCTTCTGTCAAACTAAGCAGGCGTGATAGGAGAAGGAATTCCGCAGCACAGCCTCAATGGCCTGTGGCAGGACAGCACGCTCAGCTCCGGCAGTTCGCAGAGGCGTGAATGTTTCGCCAAGTCCTCAGGCAGCAGGCTTCATTTCTCTAACGGACAATCGCGCGAGCTACGTTTGTTCACCGACTACGTACACCTCCGAGGCTCTCCGTGCGTGATTCGGCAACTATACTGCCAAGCTGTTTGTCATTGGCTCAGTGAAGTCCGGGGCGTATCAAAGAACTCGCTGTCCTTGACCAAGCACCACGATTGTACGCTTGTTTGAAGCTTAGCCTGGCGCCAAATGAGTCCGCCAAGTTTGCGGCTGCCTGTATGTTTGTTGACTGGCCGCAGCCCACTGAGTAGCCAGTTTACCCCGGACCGGATAGCATGGGCCTGCGTCCTCGTTCCCCTACAATTAAAGGCTTGGTCACGAAAATATTTATTTTATATTTGTACCAGACACACACTGTTCAACTTGTACACATTATCTATTACTACATTTTCCTCTGGTCATTTTTTGTAGATCGTATGGTTTATGCCAATTGACTTCTCAAAGTCTACATTTTACTGTTTGTGGAATGTACAGACAAAATAAACCAAACTACTTGCAGATAATTTAACAAGGGCAATTGAAAGGTCTTGTCTTAATTCATTTTAAGTTATGACTAGTGCAAGGCAGCCACAAACAAAAAGTATGTAATAATCTTCTTTTCAGCAATTTTTTGAAATTGCAAAAACATTTCATTGTAAAATTTTATAGACGTTTTGAAGAAGCTCTGGGAATATCCTTTCAGTGTGAATTATCTCATTTTTGTAGGTAAGTTAGTTTTCACTATTTGCACATTTCTAAAATAGTAAAATTGCGATTTTGATACGTATTTTNCATTTTTGTAGGTAAGTTAGTTTTCACTATTTGCACATTTCTAAAATAGTAAAATTGCGATTTTGATACGTATTTTTGAGAAAATCATGCGCTCAATGTTTTTGCGAGGAAAGAGTTATCACTTATAATGTCTAAAAGTTGAACAGCATAAGAAAAATATAAAATATCACATTTTCCCAAGGTCACATCTGGCCGTAAGGAAGTATTGTGACGGCGATGGAAAATAGCATAAACAAGTTTCGCATGTGTTCTGTTTCCTCAAAAATTTTAAGCGGTGACTAAAATATGGTTTTAATACAGAATTCTGTTCAGAAAAGATACAGCATTGTCGTTTTACTTTAAAACACTATTAAAGCTGCGTGTAAGCGATGTAAGTGGTATGTTTTGATTTCGTTACGTTATCAACGTTTCATNACGTTTTTCTTTAAAACACTATTAAAGCTGCGTGTAAGCGATGTAAGTGGTATGTTTTGATTTCGTTACGTTATCAACGTTTCATCAACTTCTTTTCGCTTATTGTATCTAGACCTTCGGATNATCAACTTCTTTTCGCTTATTGTATCTAGACCTTCGGATGTGCGCGTAAATAACTGAAGTCGTCTTCTATCGTCTCAATAGAGACAGATTTGGACAGAAGTTCAAGTTAAGTGAATGTCTGCTTGAGGACACAGCTTAGCTTGAGACACAGAATCGAATGAGTATACAGATACGAAATGGCAACATGGTTCCGTTGATGTGGGAGTGCCCACACTCTGACCGGCTGCGCAAGGCTCAGGGAAAATATTCCCTATTTTCTCGGCTGCAGCTGGCAAGTAGGTTACCAGGCGCTGATTGGTGAACGGCGTTCCAACATTCTACTGGCTAGTGACGCCATTTTGCTGACGTGTGCGGCTGGAGATCNGCGCTGATTGGTGAACGGCGTTCCAACATTCTACTGGCTAGTGACGCCATTTTGCTGACGTGTGCGGCTGGAGATCGCGGTACAAGCCATAGACTATAGATGTGGTAGACCGATCTCGCTGGCTGCGCACAACCATTCTCCTTATCCCAACACCGAACTGCTTTTCTGCCAACACGACTGGCAAAAACGGCGTGGATTGGATTTGACGTTAGAATACTGTTTCATATTCAAGTGCTTTGAGATGTGTTTATAGTTCCTCGAAACCAATTTTTAATGAAGTTCGATTAAATTCAAACTGGTGAAAGTATATTAATAATAGTGCTCGTAATTTACAAATTAAGATATAAACACGTTCATCATTGTTGATCATGTGACTTTGACAGTTCTGTTGCTTTGGGGTAGGTCAANTTGACAGTTCTGTTGCTTTGGGGTAGGTCAATGTTGGGTACATGAGCAGAAGACAATAATCAGTCTACTTCTATGGTATAAGCAACTGTTTCACCTCTGTTCTTGAGAGATGGACAGTTGTGGATAAGTCTATGCTGACTCGGCATCTTCCAAGGTTTGCCTTATAAACAGTTACCCAACTGCAGACGTAAATGAAATGTACGTAAGTGTAGAATCTCGCTTGGCGTCAAATAAACCGCGAGATGTTGCAGTCGCCAGGCAGGATGAGGAGAGCAAGGGGGCCACTAAGCTGCAGGTGGACGAGGCTTGGCTGTAACGGTTGTCTGACGAGCGGCAGTGCGGTGTGAATGGAGGAGCGTAGCGTGACGTCACGCCACAATGGTGTCAGTCGGCACCCGCTCGTGACGCGGTCTGGGCGGAGTGACTCTCTGTTGCTCGCCTCCCACATCACGAACTGACGACACTACAGATGCACTGAGCAAGTCCAGCGACATTCACGGTGCATCCTTCTTGAAAGTTTCCCGTCAGGCAGTCTTGTCGGCAGTGAGGGGTTGTATCGTCCTGCCTAGAGGGGAAGAAGAGTGAAGTGAGTGGGCGGCTCTTAACAGCGAGGTCTTGAGAGCCAATGAGGGTTATTGTAGTATAGAGCAGCACCGGAATGAAGGGGCGGGGAAACGGGAAATACCCGCGAAAACCCGCCAACCAGTGGCATCGTCCGGCACGATTCCCATATGCGAAATTCAGGGAGTGACCCGGCCAGGGATTGAACCCGGTTCGCCTTGGTGGGAGGCGAGCTGGCTAACTGCTCGGCCACCGCGGCCCCGCATAGGAGGGTTTTTCACATTTAGTTTGGGTTAAAAATTTNGGCGAGCTGGCTAACTGCTCGGCCACCGCGGCCCCGCATAGGAGGGTTTTTCACATTTAGTTTGGGTTAAAAATTTATTTTCGCCTAAAATGATACCTCTTGGCACTAGTCGTTTTTTAGTATAGTCTATTCGCGGTTTCTTCACACTTTTGGAATCAAACCTTTGAAAAATTGTCTCATGTATGGCGTGTTTGGTTTTTTCCTAAATATATCATGTATCAGACTTCTGTCAACGAAAAAGTATTTTATTTTTCTTGGACTTGAACTTTTGTTTCTATTTTATCACTAAATTATAATATTTCATTTATAATAATAAGAACACATTCAGGAAGAAAATATATGAGTTGGTAATGCTCAGTAATAAATAGTTCTTATCCAAAATATTATTACTCTGAGTGCGCACGAATGCGGTGCGGTGTCCCTTTGGTGTAATTTTATAGATTTGATTAAGCTTCGTATGCATGAGGTGGAGGTATACCATAGAAGTATTTCTTTAGCAGGGCTTCAGAATAGTTGGAAGTAACAGCGAATGGACAATGAAAGTAGTTTTTACTGAAGAATTTTAAGTTGAAATCGTTTTGCCTCTCTTAACTTGCCAGACCATNGGCGAGCTGGCTAACTGCTCGGCCACCGCGGCCCCGCATAGGAGGGTTTTTCACATTTAGTTTGGGTTAAAAATTGATTTTCGCCTAAAATGATACCTCTTGGCACTAGTCGTTTTTTAGTATAGTCTATTCCCGGTTTCTTCACACTTTTGGAATCAAACCTTTGAAAAATTGTCTCATGTATGGCGTGTTTGGTTTTTTCCTAAATATATCATGTATCAGACTTCTGTCAACGAAAAAGTATTTTATTTTTCTTGGAATTGAACTTTTGTTTCTATTTTATCACTAAATTATAATATTTCATTTATAATAATAAGAACACATTCAGGAAGAAAATAGATGAGTTGGTAATGCTCAGTAATAAATAGTTCTTATCCAAAATATTATTACTCTGAGTGCGCACGAATGCGGTGCGGTGTCCCTTTGGTGTAATTTTATAGATTTGATTAAGCTTCGTATGCATGAGGTGGAGGTATACCCTGGAAGTATTTCTTTAGCAGGGCTTCAGAATAGTTGGAAGTAACAGCAAATGGACAATGAAAGTAGTTTTTACTGAAGAATTTTAAGTTGAAATCGTTTTGCCTCTCTTAACTTGCCAGACCATCGATTTGCCTAACTGTTGCTTTGTCTAAAAGCCACTTTGCCTGCAAAAAATTTCGTTTTGTTTACGTTTTAGGCGGAACGACGTGTGCTGTGATAAGACAGTGCAACGTTGATACGAGTTAGGCATAAGTGTGGTATTTGCCAGGAGAGGAGAAAAGTGCTGTAGATGGGCCGGAGACACGCCCCGGCCGAGGGACGAGGAGGCAGTGCACACACAAATGGGCGACCGGAGCCACGTTGTATGTGACGTACAAACACAGAGGGGAGTACACTCTACACGCCCTCTTCAGTCTCTTAACTTTTCTCGTCGCAGTCGTTTTGCCAACACCAAAAATAACACGGAAATGTATTACACTTGCTTCAAAATTCTAAACTTAGGAACAATATCAAATCGTTTGTCTTACTTAATACGGTTAGGTGTTCAGAAAAATAATTTCACGTGTAGTATGTAGTAAATTATACAACGGCAATTTCGTAGCTTCGCGCGATCGTTGTACAGTTTTGTGTTCTGTTCCACGTGCTGCTCTGTGCCACGCCCACTGTTATGTTTACCATAGACTAAATATGAGGTAGACCGATTATCGTCTTCTACGGCCACAACAGTGACCTACTCCAAACCAACAGAAATGTCAAAGTTATATGGTCAACACTGATTAACGTGTTTGTTTATATCTTAATTATAATGAGTTAATTTATATGAGTAGTTTTAATGCATTCATATTAAATGGAAACTGATAAAAGTATTTATATGAATAAAAAACTGCCACGCGCCGACTGCTGCACCGGGCGTGGGTACTGTGTTACTTGCTATGCGCAAACCCGGACCTCTGTGGTGAAGGGGGGGGGGGGTGACCCACCTCGACCCTTCCCTATCACCAGGCATATCCACTCACTGTTCCGTCACCGGGCCACCGGGAATGATTGGCAGATGACCTGGCTGGCGTCCCAGCCCCTCATCCCTCCCTGCCGGAGGAGCCGACGACTTGGAAGGATGAGCAATAATATTCTGGTAACGATGTCCCTCGGCGCAACACAGCATTTGGTTAAATTTCTCGGTCATGGCCGACGACACTATAAAAACTACCGCTGCTGGAGGGTCAGCAGTATTTTGTGGAAGCCATCTGGCTGAAGTGCGGTATTTTGGCGAAGTCTGGTGCAGAGAGGGGCATTGACAAAGAGGACGGACGACGGTGGACGAGGTGTAAGTGGTGTGAACGGACGAGAGGGTGTGATACCCAACGAGTAAGAGGTACTGTGCATGAGGACGCTCGGAGAACTCAAGAACATTACGGAATGGTGGCATCTGGACTGAACTAAGGTGGGACTGTATGGACATGTGATACGGACATTATTGTAAATATTGTAACTGTCAAATATAGACACATAATTTATTAAATAATTCAATATACTTTGATACACTGTTATTAAGACTGATTTTAGTTATTTAATTACATTAATTTCTTTGAGGTGTTTGTAAATTGTATGATTGAATTTACTAATTTTTAATATCAAGTGATAGCAATTTATTGTGAGATATTTAGCCGAGAGTATTTTCTTTGTAATTATTGTTAATAAATTAGGAAATTGTAATGATATCTTTTATATAATTAAGACCTCCATCCCGTAAAGAACATGGATAAGCCTACTGACTTGAATAAATTGTAACAATACTTTCATTTTTTTAAATTTAACCTGATTGTATTAAAAAGTGACTAGATGAAGTATAAAAACAACTCAAACCACTTGTTTATATAAACAGTGTTCTAACCTCAAATCCTATCCACGTAGTTTAAAATAGTTGTGCTGGCAGATTAGCAGTCCAATGTCGGAACATGGAATGGCTACTGCGCAACTCGGGCGCGCACTTTCCCCCCTTTTCCCTGTACGATGATTACCGAGATCGCTAATTTACAAATCAGTTTGTTAAAAGGACGTGAAACTTATATATGAGTTTGAGAAAATTAGGCGTTGCCAATCTTAAACACTTAATTATATCCTGGAAGTCAAATACTAAAAAAGAGGCATGTCAGTTTTTCACTGGATGAACAGTAGAAAAATTTATGGCGTCAGATATTAATTCCCTGACTCTCGACTCAGTACTGGAAGAAGAGCCGGCTAGAAGAAAATGACGCTGGATGTGCGCGATAAACCTGTAAACATATAGCAAAGTTTCTCCGAAACCGCTCATTCGACGGTTTCATACTTTGGAGATAGGGGTACAGTTTCTTCCTTGCCATCACTGACAGATTACTTGTTGGAAATATCTTACGCTATTTTAAGAAAAAAATATCTGCTAAACGTTGGTGCGAATTTCCGTAAAAGATGCAACGTACTAAGTAAGATGCATAATTTTGTTTTAAAAGATAGTTAGGAGAATAAAAGCCTGTAAAATGTATAAAAGGAAACATATTTTGCTTGAAGATTGCCGAATTGTGTGAGTGGCGTGCTTTTCACGTAATGGGCTAATGCAGCGAGTTTAAACAGTGCATAAAAAAAAAACACACACACACTCTCTTTCTCTCTCTCTCTCTCTCTCTATATATATATATATATATATATATATATATATATATAATATAATATACAATCAGGATGATTCACAGCGCCCGTATCACCCCTTGTTTTCGGAAACAACACAAAGGAGGTTCGCAAAATTTTTTTGATAATTATACCCTATATGAATTATCGATTGGTAGTAATTCCATTACCCCGAACATACCAGTGGTAGGGGTACGGGGAGTGTCCTTTGAAATTGCAAATGGGAACAGTGGTCGAATATGGTATCGTTGGATATATCGTCTAAAAGCAAACAACATTTACTAAGACAGGTGTTTCCTGACGTGCATAGTTAACGCACAATAAACTAAATCATGTAAGCATATGATTTGGACGTGCGTAGTTTACGCACAAAAAATGAATGAAAACGATTGTTATTATTACTACAATCAAAAGTAAATGAACGGAGCATGTTGTTTTTCTTGCGTGCATACCTAGTTTATGTACAATCAAAAGGACGTCGGGTAAACTGTAAATACGGTATGGTGTGAGAGAACCACTGTGAAATGGGAACTGGGAACACTCATTTGCACACAGCACTCTTCATTAGTGTTCTAAATGTCGACCATCCTGTATCAAACACGACTCGGCTCTCCTTACGTTCGCGGTTGCTCGGCGATAAATTGGCTAATGGAAAAATGAAATAATTTAATATCGGAATATTAAGGAATGACAGCTCATTGTTTCATTTTAAAAATTAACTATGTTTCATAAAACTTTATCTGGATATCGCAAATAGGTATATATTATGTATAATAATGTATTATATATAAACCAATATATTATATACACTCTTAGGTTATATCAAACGTTTTCGGAAACTCTTTTATAACCGAATATCTTAAATGGTTTTTTAATGACAGAATATAAGTGCCCTACCCGCTGACACGCCATTCAACGCCGGCGTGTTTCTTTCCAACGCCAGCTGCTGAAGGGTGCCCGGTGGAGGATCCACACCGTGAACATGGCAATCGATATGGTTCCAATGCTGTTAAACAGGACTCGAGTTTTAAAATCAGAGGACCAGGAAAGTACTTGGATATTTGGTCACGTTTCTTCAACCACTTCCGCACAATTATTGCCGTATGACATATCGCACGGTCCTGCTGCAAGATCCCATCCGCCACGGAATACAGCCTACATGTGTGGCTGTACATGATCTCCAAAGATTGATATGCAACCAGATCTGTTGGGAATAATTGCAGAGATATACGTTGACTGAAAAAAAATGTCAAGAAAAACATTTCCCAGGCTAATACACTACTCCCACCAGCTTGTTTTCTTACAACAATGGTCGCAAAGTGTTTGTTCTCGAAAATTTCTCGAATCGACACGTCAAAATCCATCCGTTAGTTGGAGCAGAAAAAGTGACTAGTTGCCGAAGGGAACGCGTTTACATCCAGAAGTGGTTCAGTCCTGGTAAATGAAGCAGTTTGCGCCAGTAGATGGTCATCATGAGCGCAGTGATCAACAGTTTGCTTTGCATCACTATATGCAAAAGTGTTCGTTGATATGTCAGCCCCCGGGTTCATTTTCATAGTGGGTTTCTGAACTGTAGCATGCTGGTGTGCCCTCGCACGCCTTAAGGGGCTGCGGTGGTATAGTGGCCAGAACACACGCCTCCCACCAATGTTCCAAAAATTATTCAACAGTGTTGCTAAGAGCGTCCCCGTGCTTCTGACACTGAAGCGTAGTCATTCCAACTTGTGATGCTGCGCTTGGCTGGTCCAGATTTTATGTTTATAATTTTCCTTGCTTGTATGTGCACAGGCTTTCCATGAAACAAAATGTCAGAATTATTTTCTCGCCGATTAAGATTGGGTGACATGGTCAGCTTTTACTACAAGAGGGGCCACGGTGGTGTAGTAGTCAGAATACTCATCTCCCATTAACATGAACCGAGTTCGATTCCCAGCAGGGTCACCTATATTTTCACATGTGAAAAACTTTGCGGACATTGTCGTTGACCCGTGGGTTTTCTCGGAGCACTCCCGTTTCCTCTGTCCTTGCATTCTGCTCCTGCTCCATATCCACCTCACTTCACCTTCACCGACATTTGAGGCCTCCTTGTTAAGCCCGACCAAAACCTCTTGATACGCGATGCTCCGCAGTTCTTATAGACTAAAGATGAGGTAGACCGATCTTGCTGGCTGCACACAACCAGTCTCCGTGTCCCAACATTTAACTGCTTTTCTGCCAACACGACTGGCGAAAACGGCGTGGATTGGATTTCAAGTTAGAACACTGATGATGCAAACAAGTGTTTCGAGATGTTTTAACACTTTCTGTAACCAGTTTGTAATGCAGTTTGATTAAATTCAAATCGGTAAGAGTATTTTATTAATATAATAGAGCTTGTCTTTTAAAAATTACGATATGAACATACATATTTATGACTTTTGACCATGTGACTTTGACAGTAGTGTTCCTTTGGGGTATGCTTGGATACATACTCAGAAGACGAATAACCAGTTTACTTCATATTTAGTCTATGGTAGTTCCCATGCCATTTATTCACAGCGACGCCATTTGTAGAGTGACAGTACACTCTTATCACAGCAGCTGGTGATCACTTCACAAACTGCGCTATTCAGAACTGCTGCAAATTTGGCCTGAAGGACGCTGGCCACCCTCCTGTCGACGTCTGACGAACTGCACGTTCTACCAATGACAACAACGGCTGATGTGTTTGCAGAGTCTCTCCTTGTCTTCCCGTTTGCGACTCTTGCCTTATTTTTGTCTACATTTTGAAGATGTTTTATGAATTTGGTACGTGGTATATATGATAACTTGATAAAAATACCAGATGCATTTAGAAGATAACAATAATATTTTTTAGTGTAAATACGAGAATATAAACTTAAAATACCGGTTCCTATAAACTTGAAAAAGTTATGTTGACACAAAGTATGGTTTCAACTAAAGTGTTTTGTAAGTCAGAGCTCACAAAGTGAGCTGTAGCCTTACAAATTTATTTTGTGTAGTTTTGTGATTGGCGCGAAAAGCTATATACATCTGTAATATGAGTAACTCGTTTCATTCGTTTTGAAAATAATTTTTCTCCAAGGTCATGGTTATTATTTCATAACACGACTAAATAATATTTAATACTCTAAAAATGCAGAAAATAATTTTAGCCTCTTGGGGTGCCCTTAAAGCCGGCTGGTCCCGACTAAAACTGCAACACATCGACTTACAGGACGACGAAGACAAGGACGTCTTTAGCTCGATGTCGCTGATATGAAGGAGAAGGAGCTGATGATGAACTCAGGTAGGGGATGTTGGTTTTGTCACAAAGACCGATGACCCCGATCCATGTTAGCTCCGCCCACTGGCCTCACCTGGGAATGTTGCACGGCGCGAAGCTAGCATCTGCCGTCCCCGCCCGCCTGCTTGCCGCTAGTTAGCATAACCAGTTCGACACTGCAAGACGCTATGGCGAGAGAAACTAAGTATGCGTTGCTAAATATAGTTAACACCCGTGTAATACACACACGTCTTGCACTAGGCCTACATCTCGTTTTTACACCCGGTCGTCTTGGGGTCCGCGAGTGCGAGTGGCATTCCTTGCACGCTCCTTAGCGGCTACCATGGCAAGTTACCGCCCTCCCCCTTACCGCCTTCCCATCCAACCTCCCAAACTAATTTTCTTATTAGCCACGCTTCACGGCACCATATTCGTCGGCAGTGCGGTGGTTTACGCAACTAAAACATTCTGCAGTGCGTATTAAATTAAAATCTGGTTATTTGCCCCGGCCGTGGCAATGTTGCTCACACGTGGCTGTACTACGCAAAACTGTATCATAAAATTGCCCACCTGAGCCCACTTTATGCAGGAAGACAATCTCCTGCTTGCTCTTCAATTGTTACGAGTACATTTACTATCTCCAACTGCCCCC
>NQII01001156.1:337806-399720 GCA_002778355.1 Clitarchus hookeri
CTTTTCTCATCGTGTTCGCAATATTGGTTCACGAGCTGCCAGCACAACCATCAAGATCACGTGATCGGCATGACATGGACGTGTGTGAACATAAGTTCTGAAGCACACCGATGTTTTTACAAACGGAATTATTAATCTGCAAAAATGTGACATCCTCGTTGTGTCGAAATTCGGCCAGGGAAAATTAACTAAATCTCATATTTACGTAAAGCTACCGGTACGCTTAACTGAATGCAAGCCACGTCATCAGTACTGAACGTCGGGAAATGTCCTATTATCTTCTACCGCAGCGTTCTCAACGCATTTTGATCCAACGATCCCCATGACCAACTAAATCTTCTCTGCCATCCCCCTACGAAATACCTGACTGAAAAAAAAGCGTGTTATCATCTGTAACTTATCATTATTTTAAAATAAGAACTCTGAAATAAATATTGTAATTTTTAAAGTATATTTAATGTAAAATAATAATTTGTGAAAATTTAGAACAATGTAGCAGAAGAAATAAATAAGACGTACATTTGGAACACATATATAAAACACATACACACATCCGCGGCACCCGAGGATTGGCGCTCCAGGTAGCGTTACCAGACGTACTCTTTTACACGGACATGTCCTTTTTTTGCTGCCCCGTTAATTGTCCAGCGGGATTTTTTTATAAAATATATCGAATTTCCTCTTTTTAATAAATAGCAGCCAAATTTTATGCATATATATGTATATACGAAAACTAGCTTTTACCCGCGGCTTCACTCGCGTGGTTATAGTAACAATTCCACAAGCTCTACATGACCGAGAATATGCAAATCTCCAACTGAACCAACCAACTTACTATAAATCCCAAATTTTATCACCAAGCTCAAACTTTACCTTCTTTCGAGAAAACGAAACAGGCGATGAATGTATATTCATTACAGCAGACTGAGCAAAAACATCTTCATGAACAGGCACAGTCTTCCAACAAATTATATCACGGGAATCCTTATCAGCCAAACTGGTAAATTCCGGGACACCAGTATTATGACGTTTACGAAAAAAACACAATTCCAAAAGACCACTTCCCGCTCTAGCAGTTATACCCTGCAGACGAAATCTATGCATGTAAGACAAAATAACGTAACTTTCTTCAACACTTGCGACCTTGCGACACCATGTAGTGTCGTCCTTATTGACATCATAATTACAACTCAGAATATTACGATGTACTTTACGTGGGGTAAGTCTTCTTGCTGTAACCGTATAATACAAGATGCGAAAGTGTTTTTGCCTGATTGCGGTAAATTTGCATTCGGTGATTTGGATAGTTCGTACGATGTCATAATTTTTGAGGAGTTTACTGCTCGTTACCATTGTATGAATTTTATTAAACGTTTAGTGCTAGAATAGCTATTTTACTTTCTTTGTAGATCTGGGTAAACGCTAGCAATCAGTTACGTATCACTGCACCAAATTACTAAAATCCTCCGTTAGTGGCACACAGCCCTCGGCATCTGTTTCTAACCGCCCACCTCCAATTTTTAATAGTGTGTCAGTATAATGTCCTGTATCAACGTCATTGTATAGGTGCACTCTCATATTTGTCGTCAAGCTTAATTTATTGACATTTGCCCATAAGCTTGACGACTTGAGACAGGCTTTGATGTCATCTGCAGGCGTGCCCCTCTGAATCACCGGTAGAGTTTGGTGGAAGTCACCAACAAGTAATACAACCATTCCTCCCATAATGTCTGTATTGTTTTGTATATCCTGTAGAGTTAGGTTTAGGGCCTTATCACTTTTTTGTGTGGCATTGTGCTTTCGTCTCACACTAACAACTTACATTGACGCAGCATTATACCCCGAGCGCTATTTTTTCTAAACAAATTTTCCTGAGGGAATGAGATGTTTTTTTTGGATTGAAAAGTAGCCTAAGTCACTTCCCGGCCCTCCAACTATCTCTGTACAAAAATCACGCCGATCCGTTGCTCCGTTGCGACGTGAAAGGACAAACAAACAAACACACTTTCGCATTTATAATATTAGTTAGGATATATAAATATGTTTTATGATTGGTATTTCGGTGTTACCAAATATTTAGTAAAGGTGCCAACCAGCTTGCTGCTAAAGAAAACATTTTCCCCTGTTATTTATTTACTTGGGGTGTGTAGACGAGAAGCGAAATTATCGACTGTATCAAGAGTGTTTTTTTTAAATGCTGGGTTTATACTCATAATGCCAGAAAGAAAATGCGTTTTTAGTGAAGAGTTAAATGAACATTTTGGGAACAGCTTTAAGTAATAAACTTATATATTTATTTAATGTTAAAACTTGTATGCCTGTTGTTGCATGTGTCCTTTTTTGGGTGTCACTTATCTGGTCACCCGAGTTAGCTCTAGTCCACCGAGGCGCACTGTTATACTGTGAGCCCCTGGCGAGTGTGTTGGTTGTCCTTCACTCGCCCCAGCTGACGTCACCGAGTGCTGCTCCTTACTGCTGATGTGTCTGGTTGAGCACAGCGTTCCCGGAGGCTGTGCCAGCCAGCTCTCTGGGAGATATACGTGTGCGAGGAACACGCTAAATATAACACGTCAAATCCACGTAGTAAGGAAGCAATGACATTTTGAATGTTTGTATTCAAGTAAAAATTAACTACAAACATTTTGCAACGTGTGTATGCTTGCGCGCGTCGATCGACCTTTTTCAACACCAAAGTACCTAAGATTTTCTGTGTTAATCCAAAGCGCACATGCAACGCCGGTTTATTTATACGATTTTACACTTATTTCCTCTGGACGTGAAATTTCCGTTACAAAAAATGATGCGGAGTAAAGGTGAAATTAAGTTATAATGGACGACACGTGTACTCACACCACCACCATGTTGGTGGTGACGGTGTTGTAAGGTGATGAAGCATCGTCCGACATGCCACGGGTATAATTCGATAATGCAAGGCATTTCCGCGCCACAGTGTATCAACAACACGTGTCACTTTTCATATGCTGCGCACTCTGAAAGGATCTGAGAAGCGATGAACACGAGACAGTCGCTAAGTCCACTGACGTACGGGAACACTTGGGAGCCCGTGCGATTGAGTAAGCCCAAGGGGGGTGGTGTGTGTGTCTTAAATGTGTTGGGAATAACGGTACGCAGCAAATCATTTTGATGTCAATTTTATACAAAACAAAAATCAATACAAACTCTGTGAGATATAATACAACTCACACACACTCACTCACTTCGTAGTACACAAATACTTTAAAAACACAAGACAAGATCATGCCATAAGCAGCTTTCCAAGTCCTCGAAAGCCGTTGACATGCAGTCATTGTGGATGTCTATCTTCACTCCAATAGAGCAGCCTTTCTACTACCTCTTGTTCGGAAAAACATGACACCATATCTGACGCTTGCGGTTTATTCACGCTTTTTGAATCAAACATTTGACGTGGTTGGTTATTTCCTAATTATGTCATGCATCACAAGCGTTGTATTAACATAAAAGTACCATACTTTGGATAAATTTACTTTATTTTGTTTATAAATTATAATATTTTATTTAAAATTAATATTGATAAAAATGAGGAAAAAGTAGTTCTTATGCAAAATAGTATTACACTGAGTGCGCATGCATGCGATTCATTGACCCTTTGATGTAATTTCCTAGACTCGGTTAAGCTTTGTTTGCATCAGACGGAGGGATAGTCTGGAAGCAGAACTTCAGAAGGACTTCAGAAAATTTGGAAGCAACAGTGAATGGACTATGATCTTCAAACACTGGGCCGTGGAAAACAAGCAAGTTCGGGGCGATCCTCCTCGCCCATGTGCTTTGAGATCGAAGAAGCCGACCTAACAACCGGTGTATGGAGTTAAAAAGGATGGGAAGTGGAAACAGCTGCCCGCGCATCGTCTCGGAGTAACCACGGCACGTGACGTCACTTTGCACCCACGAAAACGCACCAGGAGAAAGGTCGAGCTTAAATAACATTTCCCGTTATTTTTGGATCATAGGAGATTCACAAAATCCAACCAAACTACATTTACGCATCGAAAATCTTCGAAGTATGCTGGAAGCTCTTACAAGAAACAGGCATTGTTGAAGGCAAATTAGTGTTTTTTGTGCGTGAGTATATGGATTTGATAAGTCCGAGGATAAGGGCAGGGACTGTGGCGCCAAAGCACCGCCAAATTGGATTCTGCAATCTTGAATAACGTCACAGCCGTCATATTACACCCGCTATCTTGTTTGCGGCCATCATCTTGTTTCCATCCACCAACTTGTTTCCATAGGCCTTCTTGTTTATGGTCGCCATTTTGTTTTCTCCTTCCATCTTGTTTCCCAATTACTCACCCATCTGTTTTATGCGCTCCACATGCTGTAGTTCTCTCGTCGACCGCTAGATTGCACCACTGATCCCTGTAATGTTGTGTATTGCGGCTAGAGTGTGCCAGCAGGCAGATGTTAATGTAAGGGCACTGGTCATAGCACTTTGTGATCCGACATTTATTGTGACATTTACAAATCGTAGTGATGTTTTATCACTAACACTTCCACTCATCCAGTTTCTCTAGAAGTAAAAATTACACAAGCATACTGCTTTCAGTAGTATGGAAAAGATAATTAGTGTTTTGAGAGAGAATAGGAATATCTTATCTTAGAGCTATTGAGTCTTTTAATACACTTTTCGCAAAAACTGAAGAAACTGCAAAATCATTATGTATGACTATCATTGTCCCTCGTACCATCAAACAGCAAACTTTGCACTGATAAGTATATATTACTAAAAAATTATAATGCCGATGTTAAAACCTCTACTGACAAATGTTGCCAAACACCGTGCCTGAATTCAGGTATTTATACTAGTGTACTTGCACCCTTGTATACTTCGCAGGCCCTTGGCGCCATACTTGATGAATTCGGACAGGCAACCTTGTTAGCTTCGACCACAGCTATAGCCCAGCCAATTCCGTTTATTTAACATGCATTTCAGTAAAGAACTTGTTAATTGTCGACATTTTGTAGGGTTAAATCAAGGATTCAATATTATTTCAATTTGACTTACATAACATTTATTGTCATGCTGATTGTATGTTATTTTGAAATTTTGATAGCTTGTTTTACATTAGCTTGTGTCGGTTATGAACAGATATGCCTAATACGTATTTATTGTTTATAATTTTTTTTAAGGTGTATCTTTCCATAATTATTTACTTAGTTTAAACTTATATGCCTTCGAAATAGTGATGTTGCCCTATGAGTCTTTAAAGAAAATAATGATGTCGAAAATCAATTGTAATCTACAAAATGCATCTCAAAATGGCGGCACATGTAAGCCGCAAGACTACGAGAAGTATACATGTTTGTGTACTTGTATTCTTGCTATTCGGACAGAACTGATAATGTCACTTCCAAGGACAGGTACGCATGAGTATGTACGTACTTCAGGCGGATTCGGATGCGGTATAATATTTTTAGTGACGTTTCTCTAGTGAATTCGTTCATGCAAAATATTTATAATTACCTCTTATCTGGTTATTGATATATGATACAGCAAAGGCAAACTTGAAACGTTTTGCACCTATATACAGTATTGTTTTAAAACCAATTTGCAAACCAATCTAAAGTAGAGTTTTCATTGTGAGAAGCTAAATATAAAAGCTGTAAGGAAATAATGGACGTTTTCCAGAGTTTTGTAGTTGAACAAGTTGCATGTCAGTGATTGTTGTCAGTCCCGAGCACACGTGCTCCATATTGCACAGAATTACAACATTATTCCTATCACACTGTGGATAGAAACATATCAATGGATTTGCTTTAAAGGACGTGCATCGGGATAGTCCGACTGACAAGGAAAGGTAGTTAATCGTTTTGCACAAGGAGCTGCATGTGAGAGAGCCTCATTTGCAAAGTAATGCAGCAACTGTTACTACCCTACTTCAGTCAAGCACGACTGTTCTGAGATAAGAGCTTTTAAATATTTAGTTTTTTACTGTAATTCAGAAAACTTGTCAAGGAAATATGTTCTCAAGATAATACAAATCTCACACTGGTGAAATGTAATTTATTTATGATTTAAAACACTCCTTTTTTTAAAACGATTTATTTATATTGAGATAATTGAAATAAACATTATTGTTGTCTTGGTATAAATTATGAACAGGTGTAAGACATTTCACTGGTATTGAAAAACAAAATGTTGCGGTACATAGATATTTGTTTCGAAACGAACTTTACCACGCTGACGATTGCTGAAAATATTTTCTCTACACATATCGAATTATGAAGATAAAGGGCAATGCCACACAAAAATATACAACTCTCTTTATCACAAAAGCCTGGAATATTTTCAAACTCAAATTTATGATGCCAGGAGAATTAACACAAAATACGATTTTCTGTCATGAAATGCACAAGGACATTTTGTAAAGTGAAGGCAGCTGAACATCTTCAGGTTTCCCTCGCTGATTTCATCTTACATTTGCTTCGGAATTTGTGTCCAGGTATGAATCTGGTAAAACCATAGTTTGAGAAAATCTTTTCTTATCTGAAGGATATTTATTTCTGTCCGACGTACCCATCCTTATTCACATTATCATAATCTGTATTTTCTACGTATTTTTCACACAGAAGCCTTTTCCATTAAAAAAATTATATGTTTCCAGTTCTTGCGTAGTTAATGAAACCAGATTTTTTTTTTGCATATTTGATAACTGTACGCAGTCAAATAGTTTGTTCGTTTTACAAACAATTTTTTGGAATAAATACAAGAAACCAAAAAATATTCTCACAGTACAAACACAGTTTCTTTACAACGCACTTTTATGAAACATTCAAAATTGTTTATGTATTTATAATAAACCAGTCTATGGCACTCGCTTGTTANTTACAACGCACTTTTATGAAACATTCAAAATTGTTTATGTATTTATAATAAACCAGTCTATGGCACTCGCTTGTTAAAATTTAACTTTCGTTTTACCCACTCCACAGAATAATGTAAAATTTGTTCTTTATTTACTTGTAGAGTTACCAATAATAATATCGGTTACTACTTTCCGAAGAATATTTTGTAAAAATATAGAAAAGTTTTACAGTGCAGTTAATAGTGCAGGTATATAGAGCGAGAAAATCGTAATTCATAGTATTACGCCGTACTACGAAATAACATCAACCTGACTTAATTGTGCTGTTAGCATAACATTAAAAAAAAAAGACAAAACTCAGGTGCCCATACAACACGATGCTGGAAGATTTGAAGATGACTTTTTATAGCACTTATATTTCTCTTTCCAGTTCATTAAAAGGACAATTAAAATAACTTTGAACTACAGATCAGAATACATATATGATAATGAGCAATGGAGACACGTCTTTTTATTACAGTGAACATACACAAATTCATATTGTATTTCTGTAAAATGGCCAAAGAAAATAAAAAAAAAAATATATTTTTTAGTCACGCTGTTTTGAAGCGTACGTTTCACGATTGTATACTAATTTTAAACTATTTTATATATGCTCTGAGAAAGATATTTCGAATAAAAATAATTTGTACCACATTTAAGCATTTCAGTACTTAAGGTAGAATAAATTTTGAGTTGAAATATTTACGTTAGTGCTTTGTTAGAATAAATAACTAAAAGTGATTTTTTATTTTATTTTATGATTTTACGGTGTTTTCCAGTTCCGTTTGTTAAAATGTTGTACAGTGGGAAAATTTAAGAATGTCTATATAAAAGTACATTTAGGTACTGCAAAATAGGCAAAACTGTTACCCCAAAAATGTTTTTGTTCAAAAAAGCTTTAATGTTTATATTTTAATCGCCAGTATTAAAAATAATTTATATGCCAAAATCAGAATTAAAACTTCATACTGAAAATCAAGGGGGGAGCTTTATAATTCGGATAGCAAGATTACGTTTCATACACAGTTTATAACCAAAATTTATATGCTTCTCTTTCATGATATTTACTGGGATATGGCAGTGCTTGGAACTGTAATTATACTTAGGAAATCAAATTTGCACAAAATTTTATCAGCTACACTTGATTATGATACGTTTTTTTTTTTTTTAATTTTATGGCAGTATTGACATTTGGGGGATTATACTTCACCTTAAAGATTTTACTTATATATCTAGGATGCACTCAATAAAATATATTGATAAAAAATAGTAATGAAATATTTCTGTAATTTTTTTTTATGCTAAGAAAGTATTTAAAGAATAACACGCATAAGNGATAAAAAATAGTAATGAAATATTTCTGTAATTTTTTTTTATGCTAAGAAAGTATTTAAAGAATAACACGCATAAATAACCCAGAAAAAGCAACAAAATTGCTTAAAATGTCTAAAGGGAATAAGGTGGTGTTTCCCAAGTATTTAAATCCTCCACTAATCTTGTGTTACATCATGCGTAAATCTTTCCCAGTCTTTGTCTGTGGACATTACGTTCACGTTCCGNGTAACCCAGAAAAAGCAACAAAATTGCTTAAAATGTCTAAAGGGAAGAATAAGGCGGTGTTTCCCAAGTATTTAGATCCTCCACTAATCTTGTGTTACATCATGCGTAAATCTTTCCCAGTCTTTGTCTGTGGACATTACGTTCACGTTCCGACATTGAAGTCCATCTGAAGCCTTCCAAAATTATTCTTTCATGCAAATAAAATTATGTCAAAGGGACAACGAACCAAATTCGTGCGCGTATTTCTTAATAACACGCCTATTTACTTTATTTACATATATAATATAGGTAACAGTTCAATTTAGCCAAATTAATTGATAACTTATGATACACGACAACCAAATACATGTGCTTTTTCAAAAACCCTCGAATAGAACTGCGTTTCAGACTGTTTGAAAATGATTTATTATACGTGGGTTTACTGTATTTGTGTATGCAACACGGATGAAGTTGACTTTTCAAAACATGTCACACCCATAACCGAGCTCTCGAACGTAACATAGAAACGGTATTTCATTCAGAGACATAACATATTAAGAAGCCTGCCTACCTGAGCTGAGTTATTATGCTTGACGCCGCATTTGTTTATGTTCTCGACACTTATATATTTAAAAAAAAATATAGATATCGGTATATCTAGCAGATGTTACGAGCACGATAGTATTTGATATATATGTGTAAGTTCAAAACTGATACTTACCATAAAACGAATATAGTTCGGTTACTGACTCCTTAGAACATGCAGTGTTTTCCTGTGTGGAATGGTACATAGTTTGGTGCACACGNTCTTTCATGCAAATAAAATTATGTCAAAGGGACAACGAACCAAATTCGTGCGCGTATTTCTTAATAACACGCCTATTTACTTTATTTACATATATAACATAGGTAACAGTTCAATTTAGCCAAATTTATTGATAACTTATGATACACGACAACCAAATACATGTGCTTTTTCAAAAACCCTCGAATAGAACTGCGTTTCAGACTGTTTGAAAATGATTTATTATACGTGGATTTACTGTATTTGTGTATGCAACACGAATGAAGTTGACTTTTCAAAACATGTCACACCCATAACCGAGCTCTCGAACGTAGCATAGAAACGGTATTTCATTCAGAGACATAACATATTAAGAAGCCTACCTACCTGAGCTGAGTTATTATGCTTGACGCCGCATTTGTTTATGTTCTCGACACTTATATATTAAAAAAAAAAAAAAATAGATATCGGTATATCTAGCAGATGTTACGAGCACGATAGTATTTGATATATATGTGTAAGTTCAAAACTGATACTTACCATAAAACGAATATAGTTCGGTTACTGACTCCTTAGAACATGCAGTGTTTTCCTGTGTGGAATGGTACATAGTTTGGTGCACACGAGGTGTAATTTTTTAATGCAGAGTTTATGCTTCTCGTTTACATATTTATGTGCAAGACTAGCGCTGATGGAATCTGACNCGAGGTGTAATTTTTTAATGCAGAGTTTATGCTTCTCGTTTACATATTTATGTGCAAGACTAGCGCCGATGGAATCTGACGGAGAACGGTTTCCAGTACGTATTGAATGTGTCTGGACTTGCGTCTAAGTTTATTTTTTCAGGTGAANACGGAGAACGGTTTCCAGTACGTATTGAATGTGTCTGGACTTGCGTCTAAGTTTATTTTTTCAGGTGAAATATATATTTATTGTTCTGGAGAGTAGCCAGTGGCATGCTTCCTGTCTCGCTACAACACGGTGTGCCCCGCACGTGACGAGAGGCCGTGCTTGCGCTATCTCTGCCGGCGGCGTGTAATTTCGCCGTCGTAGCAATGCGCGGTGCGAGACCAAGCTGCCGGCCTCGCAGCGCGCTGCGTTGCTCCTACTCACTGTACCAGGCCAGTGAATGTCTCGGGATCAATACATTCTTTCCAAAACTGAAATTACGATCTACTGCGACAATCTTTGCGATTATTTTGTATGAAAACTGAGATCATAACTAATAACCCATGGTAGCAAGCCAATATTTAATTATTTTATAAATTTTATTGAAACAAATTTTTTAAATTTAAATTGTAGTTAGGGTTACATATTGCTGGGAAGGAGGGTGAAGAGGCGCACCTACCTGTCACGTCAAGCGATTTGGTTGTCCCAAATTCACGTGGTATTTTTCTACCGCTACCATCCCTACATAGTTTATGAGAAAATAAGTAGGGTGGGAGGGGAAGTCAACCAAAAAAAAAATGTCTGGCCAAAATCGTTACCTTATATCTCACATAGTTTCTGACAAAATAAGTAAGACGGGAAGGAGGGGAAGTTGGCCAGTGAAAATGCTATGGTAACTAGAGGTACTATTTCCCTTGTATAAATCCGCACCTCCCCACCACTCGGCTGCGTTATTTGAAGGATGGAGCGTGCTGAAACCTCTCACTCCGATATCAAAGTTTCCTGTCTGCATATCCGAGTACCCTTCTGCTTCATCGCCACTTTGCGTTTAGTGAGAGTTTGAGGAATCATAGTCGCCTTCCATTTTGCTCCGAGTTTTTACTCGCGAAGGTATGTTATGTTTCGAAGTAAAATTTTATTAACTGGTTAAATTAATTTTGGCAACGAGCTCAATAGTTTTTTTTATTGCAGATTGCTATTTTAAATTATGGTGGCCGAAAACAATATGGCGGCAGGAAACAATATGACTGTAACGTCATCCAATATGGCTGAATCCAATATGGCGGCGGCCCCTTAGTCCCTTATTCTCGGCCCTACCAAATACATCTACTTGCGTGGAAACGTTCATGTAATTTTCTCATATTTTCTCTCAAAAATGGGTAGTCACTCGTTTCGTCACAATGGCTTCGTCACAATTGCATCATCAGCAATGAATGATCTCTGCGAGGAGTTTTCCGAGAGAAACAAACATTACTGATCAAGTGTATTAGCTGCGTTTAAGTCCTTTCTGTAGAAATGAAACTCATAAAATCCAAGTTTAACTAATCTGAAGTAACTTACGAGAACAGTGACTTTAAACTCAGTTTAAAACTTAATCAGACTTCGTTAATCTCACTTATAAGTAAACGTTATCTTAGTTTGTGATAAAACCTGGCCTGAAACACTTCGCAGTATTTTACACTAAAATATTTTTTAGTTCGATGGTTTCCCATTATACCGGTATAATGACCCGTTCAAACCTTTATTAGATTTGTGCTCTACGTACATCATCACAAAACCGTACATTTATGTTCCATCCATACACTTGAATTTTTCAGAGTATTTATTTCCGAAAATAGTGCATAACACAATGCCAATAGTGCAAGGAAAACATGTAGTTCACTCGCTACTACACTAAGATACTTGCCAATGCTAAGAAGTTTGTGTGTAGGAGGGAGGAGGGATGTTGGGTTACTTTGCACGTTATTATTAAGATGAATAAGTACCCGCCATTTTGAATTCATCAATTTTCTTGCCAAAAGTTTGACTTGAAAAAGTTTAACATAATTTTTCGCACAGTAGAGAGTAAATTACAGCTTCTGAAGCTCCATTGAAATATTAAAACTTCGTTGCATTTGTTAATTTTTACTAATTACTTCCAGGAAGAAATAACAAACAATTTCTNCATTGAAATATTAAAACTTCGTTGCATTTGTTAATTTTTACTAATTACTTCCAGGAAGAAATAACAAACAATTTCGTGCAGGCGATAACAGAAATAATGCTAGTAACAGTATACAAATAAACTGAATTTAGAAAATGTACAAACCAATTCCCTATGCCCTGTCGATCAGTAAACACAATGAAAATCTGTAATGCAGGTAAAGTAAAAATTCCATAAATCCAATATGGCGGATACTGATCCCCTTAACTGTGTGATTTTTTGATGTGATTGTACTTCTTTGTTGTTGTAAAATCTTAATTCATATTTATTTTTGTGAGGGTGATTACTGTTTTACAATTACTGTATCTTTAAAATTATTGNTTGTAAAATCTTAATTCATATTTATTTTTGTGAGGGTGATTACTGTTTTACAATTACTGTATCTTTAAAATTATTGTTTTTGTATTGTTTTTTATGACTATTTTAATTGTTGTATTGCTTTATATTTGTTATATTTACTTTATTGGTTTGTGAAAAGCTTTTTTATAGCTTTTTAAATATTTTTTTCAGAACTGTTGACCAATTCTCCTACTACTAGTGCAATATATTGCACTAATTTTGTAGTATTGTAGAACAATAACAGAATGAATCTAAGTAAACCAAGAGCGCTGGGTCTCGCTGACTGCAGTCGACCAAGACTTAAGATGTGCAGTCTTGGAAAATGCAATCTTAGAAGGCAAGATAAGNGGGTCTCGCTGACTGCAGTCGACCAAGACTTAAGATGTGCAGTCTTGGAAAATGCAATCTTAGAAGGCAAGATAAGCAGCGGCTTCTTACTTTCGTCCATAGCAAAGTACTCGCATGATTGCCTGGTAAAATCGCATTTCACACCAAGAATTAAAAAACTGTAGTGCCAAAGGGAAATACTGCTTTGCGNCATTGAAATATTAAAACTTCGTTGCATTTGTTAATTTTTACTAATTACTTCCAGGAAGAAATAACAAACAATTTCTTGCAGGCGATAACAGAAATAATGCTAGTAACAGTATACAAATAAACTGAATTTAGAAAATGTACAAACCAATTCCCTATGCCCTGTCGATCAGTAAAACACAATGAAAATCTGTAATGCAGGTAAAGTAAAAATTCCATAAATCCAATATGGCGGATACTGATCCCCTTAACTGTGTGATTTTTTGATGTGATTGTACTTCTTTGTTCTTGTAAAATCTTAATTCATATTTATTTTTGTGAGGGTGATTACTGTTTTACAATTACTGTATCTTTAAAATTATTGTTTTTGTATTGTTTTTTATGACTATTTTAATTGTTGTATTGCTTTATATTTGTTATATTTACTTTATTGGTTTGTGAAAAGCTTTTTTATAGCTTTTGAAATATTTTTTTCAGAACTGTTGACCAATTCTCCTACTACTAGTGCAATATATTGCACTAATTTTGTAGTATTGTAGAACAATAACAGAATGAATCTAAGTAAACCAAGAGCGCTGGGTCTCGCTGACTGCAGTCGACCAAGACTTAAGATGTGCAGTCTTGGAAAATGCAATCTTAGAAGGCAAGATAAGCAGCGGCTTCTTACTTTCGTCCATAGCAAAGTACTCGCATGATTGCCTGGTAAAATCGCATTTCACACCAAGAATTAAAAAACTGTAGTGCCAAAGGGAAATACTGCTTTGCGGCAATATGCTCTGCATGCAGCTGCAGAGAACGCCTGCGTTATTCTACAGCGAGAAAACGTTCTGTCTAAAAACGTGTGACATGTGCGCTGTGGCTCCCGAGTTCCATGACATAAGTAGGAAAGAAGTCTTGACCATAACACCAAAACAGGCAACGAGAGAAACGCTATTTCGGAGAAAGTGGAAAAACAACTAACAAGCATACAGCGTTCTTCTTCCTGGTTTCGGCTCCTTTTATGACAACTCGTTCCATCAAACATGTTGATTCTAACAGTTCTGTAACAGAGAGATATAACACTTTACGTATGTTTAATTACATTGGCTACTTTCATCGCAAAATGTGTAACCTGCTACACAAGTTCTTACATGGAAATAAAAGCGCGTTGCTGCTTTTCCCGATTTCGAATGGAAACGGACCTTAAATAGAAAGAAATAGGGGAATCTGGGCCAGGGTCAGGCTACAATCACCTACCATCTTGTTTCAGGCCGTTATTTTGTCCACCATGTTTCCGGCCGCCATATTTTCTACCATATTGTTTCTGGCCGACATCTTGTCCGCCATTATGTTTCCGGTCNTATTGTTTCTGGCCGACATCTTGTCCGCCATTATGTTTCCGGTCGCATAGTCCACCATCTTGTTTCCGGTCATTATATTGGATTTAATTTTTCTTAGTCACCTTTTATAATGTTCTATAATTCCATGTCAGCTCTCATGACATCATGCCCTGTCATTCCTTTTCACCTTAGTCACACCCTGATTACTCATTCTGTCACTTGTACTCCACTCCCTTCGAAACGTCGTCATGAATGTTGTCTACTGCGGGTAACCATCTTTGTTGGACTTGTAAAAAATGTCCTACTCGTACCGGGAATTAGAATATTTCATGTGTGTAGGGACTTTGAATATTTTACCACTCACACTGAACTTAGAAAAACTTTATACCCTATGAAGAAAGTAGAATATTTCCCATCCTGTGTAAGACATACCACTCATGCCGANAACTTAGAAAAACTTTATACCCTATGAAGAAAGTAGAATATTTCCCATCCTGTGTAAGACATACCACTCATGCCGAGACATGTTTATTTATCCCCACACTCCTGTCCTATCGGCATACACCATCCCTTAATCATACAAAACAGTTCAGAAAAATCCAACCCAATCTAACCTAACGGCACTTAACATAACTTAACCTAACTCAACCTAACCTAACCTAACCTCACTTAAATTAACTTCACCTAACTCAACCTAAACTAACATCCTAAAATAACCATCACTTAAGAACTCATTGAGTCNAACTTAGAAAAACTTTATACCCTATGAAGAAAGTAGAATATTTCCCATCCTGTGTAAGACATACCACTCATGCCGGGACTTGTTTATTTATCCCCACACTCCTGTCCTATCGGCATACACCATCCCTTAATCATACAAAACAGTTCAGAAAAATCCAACCCAATCTAACCTAACGGCACTTAACATAACTTAACCTAACTCAACCTAACCTAACTTCACTTAAATTAACTTCACCTAACTCAACCTAAACTAACATCCTAAAATAACCATCACTTAAGAACTCATTGAGTCNTCACTTAAATTAACTTCACCTAACTCAACCTAAACTAACATCCTAAAATAACCATCACTTAAGAACTCATTGAGTCACATTGTGTAGGACTTAGTCAAATTTCTTCCTTGTGAAAAACTGAATATTTTTCTCATTTAGTCACCATCGTTCCACCTAGCATCGGACTTAGAAAAAAATTCCGACTTCATGCAGGACTTGTAAAAATGTCCCCTTTGTGTAGGGACTTTGAATATTTTACCACTGACATTGAATTTATAAAAAAAATTGTACCTCATGTAGGACTTAGAAAGATATGTTACCCAAATCAAACATGGCCTAAGATAAAATAACCTAACATTAAATAACCTAACGTAACCATCATATAAAAATCCCCTCGAAAAACCATCTTGTGTCGTCTGCTGACAACTGCATTTGTTTTTAGGCCACCATCTACGATTTCATTTTTCTTTAGCCACCAGGCAAGCTCATTGTAGGTCACCATTGTGTAATATTTATATTTTTTCACAGTACATAGGTTTTTACCTGATATATTACATATCATTCTTTTTGCATTCATGTATGTCTTTTCATTTTGTGCATAGTACTTAACCACTTATATTGTACATACTTAACTACACATATAAAAAAATCAAAATTTTTATATACATACTAATTTAAGCATACTCTAATGAAGGTAACTTAACATAGCCCAGAGAAAATCAATACTAATCCAACCTCACATAACCTACCACATTCTAGAAAAATCATATCTAACCCACAAGAATCCAAATAAAAATACCTACACTAAGCAAACCTATAACTACATGCGTCACGACGTACCGACCAGACATACCACCCATTGTAACCTAAGAAAATCTCAGACATACAAACCAACTGCACCATTCTCTATAACCCAAGAAAATAACTCGGCCATACTAATTCACCATAACACATACCAAAGCAATTATACTTTCCAGGTCGACCCATATCCCACAACATTCCTACCATCTGTCAAACTAACATAACCTTACCTACAAAAGCCCAGAAAAATCTAACCTCAACAAATCTAATACGCTTCAGATAAAAAATCATTCAACTATTTCCCACAAGCCTCTTACCATTATTTCAGTCACTTAAGACAATCTGACGTTTCTGGACATTAGAAGCACACTTAATTCAAAATGCAGCCGATCGTCGCTTCGGTTAAAATTCACAGAAAAATGGTCAAAGCAAAAAAAAATTATTTAAAAAATCTAATAGAGTCCAAGAGAAAGTCATAAGCCATAACATCTACCGAGAAACCACACATTAGAGGCTATTCCATTCGAGAATCATTCCTACCTACAGTCAACCTATCTTTACAGATACCAGACCGCCCAACATACCAAACAGCCATATCATATCCTATAACAAAAGAAAAATTCACTTATTCTAATCATCGATACCATTTACCATAACTCAAGTGTTCCAAACAACCATCCATTCTAGGCCAGCCCATGCCACAATAATTCCTACCAATCATCAAACAACTGATACGAGGTCACCCAACATCCCATCTTCTATAACCCAAAAAAAAAACTCAGTCATCACTAATCAACCATACCACCCAACTCTATAATCCACCATTACTCAAGTGTACCAAGCAACCATACAGGTTAGGCCAACCCATAATCTAACAACTATTACATCTTCTCCGCCAATCAACATTATACAAAATATACTAGTCACCATATTACCCAATAATACAAAAAAAAATACACCACCTAACAATACAAAAGAATTTCAAACACCGCGACACAATCAACTTTTTCCCATACCGACTGGCACCAGCCAAATACACTGACCGCCCATACCAACCACTTTAACTCGAGTATGCCTTAGCATTATAGGACTTACCAATGCACACTCCATGCCATTTCAACATACACCGAAAATCACAACACAGATATACAGGACACCATGCCACACAACATAACAACCATACTCCATCATAACCCAAGTGTACCAAGCATCTTTACAGTCCAAGCCAACCCATAACACAAATATCTCTACCATCTGTCAAGCTATCATTACCGACCGATATCAGAACAACCAACCACATCATCTCCTGTAACCCAAGAAAATACTCAGTCATAGCAATCAACAATAATACCCAACACACCAATCATAGAATCCATCATAGATCTAGCATGTATACAGTTGAGACCAGCCCATAACCCAACACCCACTTCATTGACGCTACAGACCGACACCATGTAAACTCACCACCCATACCATCCTCTATAACACAAGCCATTCAGTCCACACAGTCCTTACCAAAATAAAATATATATATTACACATGCCATCTGTTCTACCGACACCAGACGAAATATGCTCACCGCCAAGTAGTATAACTAAAGCATACCTCGTCCATTCAGCCCACATACACCTTATCAAAAATTACGATACTGCTCATACCATTAGCTCTACGACCAGCACCAGAAAAAAACATACTTAGTAGCATACTACGCAACATAACACAAGATACACACCAACTAAAATATTCCTGACAAACATTCCAACCATTAATACCCATAGACCAACGAATCGGTGTGAAGGGGAGGGGAGGAAGAAGAGGAGGAGGAGGAAGACGAAGATGAGAATAACAACCAATTGGCTGATTATGCAAACAATCTATACCAATAACCATGCTAACCACCATACATTTAGCATACCAAACAAAAATAACAACCATAGCGAAAAGCAGTACTGTACCAGCCACAACCATGCATACATCAGTCACACCACACACATACATCTTTGCAAGCAATAAAGCATAATAAATCAACAACTCATTCCATTTTGGTCATACCAACCGACAAGCAATGCCAACCATATACCCAGAGACCTTACCAAAAATATCAACATCAACAAACCATCCGATTATAACAGCNCCGACAAGCAATGCCAACCATATACCCAGAGACCTTACCAAAAATATCAACATCAAAAAACCATCCGATTATAACAGCCATCCATACAGGTAACCACACTGCCCAAAACACTGTACGTACCATCCATTCAGCANCACACCACACACATACATCTTTGCAAGCAATAAAGCATAATAAATCAACAACTCATTCCATTTTGGTCATACCAAACGACAAGCAATGCCAACCATATACCCAGAGACCTTACCAAAAATATCAACATCAACAAACCATCCGATTATAACAGCCATCCATACAGGTAACCACACTGCCCAAAACACTGTACGTACCATCCATTCAGCANAAACCATCCGATTATAACAGCCATCCATACAGGTAACCACACTGCCCAAAACACTGTACGTACCATCCATTCAGCATAATGAACAAGAGCATCCACTATATCAACCAAAAGAAAAACATTCAATTATATCAGGAATCCATACCAATAACAGCATAAAAAATACCAGGGATCATACCTCAAGCATATCAAATAATTATATCGATAAACCCAGTGTTGCTGAGTACAATACAGAGCATACCTTTCACCATAACACTAGCTTACCAATGCGTCATCTGAATATACCTACCAATCACAAGAGACCATATCAACATAAAGCCAAGCGTATATACTCATACTGAAAAAACAATAGCATCCACACCGAATAAATCATCTTCTCTAACCCAATCATACCTCAGTTATGCTATTAACGATATAGACCATATGAAACACCGACTTAAGTCATACTGATCAAATCATAACAGTCAAATATATAGACTACCATATCGAATATAATTTAATCTAACTTCACCAGTTATACATATATCCTTATGTCCAACCAACCAAATATTACAATCATAAATTCTAACCAAGCTACCATAAAATCCACATCATGAAGTTAGCCATCTACGACAACCATACAGATTTAGTTCTCAGATACCCTACTAACTTATCATACCATTCAATCATACTAACCAACCATACNACGACAACCATACAGATTTAGTTCTCAGATACCCTACTAACTTATCATACCATTCAATCATACTAACCAACCATACCAGCCAAGCATTCCAAGCACTCTAATCCTATTCCATCAAACCAAGTATATGATCTACTCTAACCCAAGCATACCTCAGTTATGCTATTAACGATACAGTTCATATATAACGCCGACCTCAGTCATACTGATCAATCAGAACAGTCAAATATATTGACTACCATTTTAACTATAATTNCATATATAACGCCGACCTCAGTCATACTGATCAATCAGAACAGTCAAATATATTGACTACCATTTTAACTATAATTTCAACTAACTTCACTAGTTATACATACACCAATCTAACCAACCAACAAATTTTCCAATCATAAATTCCAACCAAGCTATCATAACGTCCATCCCATCAAATTAACCATATATAACACCCATACAGACTTAGTTCTCAGATACCATACCAAATTATCATACCATTCAATCATACTAACTAACCATACCAGCCAAACACTCTTGTGCGATAAAGAGAGCATTGTGTGATACAGTGACCCTGAATTTGGCAGACATGATATCTACAAAAGGCAGAGGGAGGGGGAAAGTGGGACATGGCTATCTGACACTAATACGAGGCATGTGAACCCTCTCGTACTAACTAAACATTCCATCAAACCATTCCACTCACAAACTAATCATGTCATTAAACCATTCTGACCATACCGCCGAAGTGACACTCTTATCATACCACCAAACCAATCGAACATGTGATAAGTACTTTACCTTATTGACAAAGTAGCTATGGCTGCCATACAATCAAACTAACAGTTTATCAACCATACAGTCAGTAAGGAAGTATTTTTAAAAATGACCTAAATAACCCTATCATCGANACGACAACCATACAGATTTAGTTCTCAGATACCCTACTAACTTATCATACCATTCAATCATACTAACCAACCATATCAGCCAAGCATTCCAAGCACTCTAATCCTATTCCATCAAACCAAGTATATAATCTACTCTAACCCAAGCATACCTCAGTTATGCTATTAACTATACAGTCCATATATAACGCCGACCTCAGTCATACTGATCAATCAGAACAGTCAAATATATTGACTACCATTTTAACGATAATTTCAACTAAATTCACTAGTTATACATACACCAATCTAACCAACCAACAAATTTTCCAATCATAAATTCCAACCAAGCTATCATAACGTCCATCCCATCAAATTAACCATATATAACACCCATACAGACTTAGTTCTCAGATACCATACCAAATTATCATACCATTCAATCATACTAACTAACCATACCAGCCAAACACTCTTGTGCGATAAAGAGAGCATTGTGTGATACAGTGACCCTGAATTTGGCAGACATGATATCTACAAAAGGCAGAGGGAGGGGGAAAGTGGGACATGGCTATCTGACACTAATACGAGGCATGTGAACCCTCTCGTACTAACTAAACATTCCATCAAACCATTCCACTCACAAACTAATCATGTCATTAAACCATTCTGACCATACCGCCGAAGTGACACTCTTATCATACCACCAAACCAATCGAACATGTGATAAGTACTTTACCTTATTGACAAAGTAGCTATGGCTGCCATACAATCAAACTAACAGTTTATCAACCATACAGTCAGTAAGGAAGTATTTTTAAAAATGACCTAAATAACCCTATCATCGCAACAACATTTAATACTGATAGAACACCGCAACATGTGTTCCCATACAAATATATTGTTGTATGATTTTCTGCTTCTCATAAGCAATATTATCAAGAATAATTACTAAATCCAGNTCAAACTAACAGTTTATCAACCATACAGTCAGTAAGGAAGTATTTTTAAAAATGACCTAAATAACCCTATCATCGAAACAACATTTAATACTGATAGAACACCGCAACATGTATTCCCATACAAATATATTGTTGTATGATTTTCTGCTTCTCATAAGCAATATTATCAAGAATAATTACTAAATCCAGNTTCCCATACAAATATATTGTTGTATGATTTTCTGCTTCTCATAAGCAATATTATCAAGAATAATTACTAAATCCAGTAAATCTTCACATGGAGGCACAACTTTATTGCTAACACTAAATGGAACAAATCATATACAATCTACAGTTCGCAGTACATATGCCAGACGTTGGTACTTTAGCTGCTCTAATGATTTAGAGTACACATACATTTTATCAAAAGGAAGACCATTTGCCTCGTCTATAAAGCATGTTTTACCATAATTTGAAGGTTCTGCAATAATAAAACGAATGGTGTTTGGCAGCAGGGGACCATGTCGCAATTCGCGAGCCATATTGGTCTCTGTCGTTCTAACTCGCGCAGGAAGACAAATGCCGTGCTGAATGATCAGATTACAGTTTTCTTCTGCTTGTTGTATATCATACTTAGAGTGAAGAGAATGCGGTGGTTGTAGATGTGGTTGCGGTTGATTGTCGTATCTGCATAGAAAGAATGCTGCAAATATGAACTAACATGTGTTTATATCAAATTACATTATGCTTTACGCATATATTTTTTATTTTACCATGTAATATGCTTATAGGAATATAAATTATGCATAATAATAAATAAGAATTTCCTTTATAAATGTATACATAATTATAATTATATATTACTATTACATATTACTATATATAGGGTTAATTACAGCTCCAGTATCACTCCATGTTCTCGGAAACAACACACACCGGAGGTTCATGAAAAAAAAATGTTGATAACTATACCCTATATGAAGAATCGATCAGTAGTAATCCCATTCCCCAAAAATACCTTTAGTAGGTGTAGGGGGGTGAGCTTTAAAATTGCAAATTGGAACAGAGGTCGAATATGGTATCGTTGGATACATCGTCTNGTAGGTGTAGGGGGGTGAGCTTTAAAATTGCAAATTGGAACAGAGGTCGAATATGGTATCGTTGGATACATCGTCTAAAAGGAAACAACATCTACTAGACAGTGGTTTTATGATGTGCATAGTTTACGCACAATGAAAAAGTATCGTAAAAGGGTTTTTCTTTCTAAAACCAAATGGAAATCAACGAAACATGTTGTGTTTCTGGTGTTTGCACCTAGTTGATGTATGGTCAAAAAGACGTTGGGTGTACTGTAAATTCCGGTATGGTGTGAGAGAACTACCATGAACTGGGAACTGGGNGTAGGTGTAGGGGGGTGAGCTTTAAAATTGCAAATTGGAACAGAGGTCGAATATGGTATCGTTGGATACATCGTCCAAAAGGAAACAACATTTACTAGACAGTTGTTTTCTGATGTGCATAGTTTACGCACAATAAAATAAATCATGTTAGCATATGGTTTGGACTTGCGTAGTTTACGCACAATGAAAAAGTATCGTAAAAGGGTTTTTCTTTCTAAAACCAAATGGAAATCAACGAAACATGTTGTGTTTCTGGTGTTTGCACCTAGTTGACGTATGGTCAAAAAGACGTTGGGTGTACTGTAAATTCCGGTATGGTGTGAGAGAACTACCATGAACTGGGAACTGGGNGGTCAAAAAGACGTTGGGTGTACTGTAAATTCCGGTATGGTGTGAGAGAACTACCATGAACTGGGAACTGGGAACACTCATTCGCACACAGCACTTTGCATAAGTGTTCTAAATATCGACCAACCTGTATCAGNGAACTGGGAACTGGGAACACTCATTCGCACACAGCACTTTGCATAAGTGTTCTAAATATCGACCAACCTGTATCAGACATGACTCTACTCTCCGTCTTACATTCGCGGTTGCTCGGTGGACCACAGCACTGATGAGAGATCCACATAATGCTCTGATTTTGCCTTTTATGCAATTTAAAACGAATGACTGACTGAATGAACGTACTTTCGATTGTCAGCTAACTTGCATGCAAAACCTAAAGTTCCTGTAAGTGGTGGATGTCTTATCTGCTTGCTGCTTAATTCTGCCTTATTCACAGGTTTTTTTTCTCGAAAAAGTCTTACAATAACAGTTAATATTATCCCCTTGTCATTAGTTGTGCGTAAATTATACACGTCAGATATGCCAACTACCACTTACAGGAACTGCAGGTTTTGCATGAAAGTTAACTGACAATTTAAAGTTAGTTCATTCGCCCAGTCATTCGGTTTACAATGCAACCATCAATCGTATGTGTGGTTTCAGTGTCAGACATTGTCTGTCTGTGATGTTGCTTTCTGAATGGAATGCCGTTTACAAACGAAGAAGCATTTGACATGCTGATGTTACTATGAGAATTTCGTCGCAACTGCAGAGCTGTTGCACATTTGTATGCAGAGAGATACCCACAGCGCGTCAATCACTAATACAATTTATTCCAGCATCTTGCATGTCGTGTGCACACAACAGGGATAGTGCAATCGACACGCAGCAATCGACTCGCATCAGACAAGATGGCGGGCGTTTGGAGCCGGTCCTTGGACTTTGGTCCAGAACCCCCTATTTTCTTCTACTTCTGTATGTTATTACAATCGCCCTAAAAAAATATTGGCTCACCCACATTTTAGAACCTTGTTATTAATAAAGTAATTGAAAAAANTTATTACAATCGCCCTAAAAAAATATTGGCTCACCCACATTTTAGAACCTTGTTATTAATAAAGTAATTGAAAAAAGCCATATATTTAAGTAAACAACACATGTAATTGCCAACATATATAGCATACAATATATTTAGTAACAGATNAAAAAAGCCATATATTTAAGTAAACAACACATGTAATTGCCAACATATATAGCATACAATATATTTAGTAACAGATAGCCTGTACATAACAAATAAATACATTATGACAAACAAACGTATCTTTTCTGCACAGCAAAAAAACATTGTACACATAATACAACAGCGCCCTTCACTATTATCCACATTTTAATAGCCAGTGTGCATACCCTTAGCATTTATAACAACTTGGAGACACAGTGGCATACTGTTGATCAAATTCTGTATCATTGCTGGGATGATTTTAGACAATTCCTCTAGGAGTACTCTTTCAAATAAATTTTTCCAGGACGAACGTTTTCTGATTGTGCGTTGAGATACGCCCACAGAAGCTCAATGGGGTTAAAATCGGGACTTTATGGCGGGGTACGAACCATTCGGGTTTTCAAGGCTCTGGGTTTCGGATCACTGTCATACTGGACATGTAAGACCCCATTAAGTCCTAATTCCCTCACACTGTGGTGTAAATTACAGTGCAACATCTCGATGTATTTTATTAGGTTCATTATACCTTAGATTACCGTTAAATTTTTAACTCCAGGAGCCGTCATACATGCCCAAACCATTACCGCATGTCCTCCATGTTTAACGATTGTAGGGATGTGTTTGGGTTGGAGTTCTGAGTTAGACTTGCGCTACACTTTCCTTGGATCCGAATAAACTTCGATTCGTCCGAAAATATGACAGTGTTCCAAAACCCTGTCGGCTTGTTGATGTATTCTTTAGAAAACAGCGTTTCTTACGGTTATTTTGCGAAATAAACGTCTTCTTCCTGGGATATCTACAATGAATAAAGCCATATTCCTAAACATTTCGTAATTCTGAACATTTATCTTCTTGTTGGATGTTTGCTGCTGTATCTCTGAAGCAATTAATGCCGTCGTTTTGTACGGTTCCTCTGCGCAAGATTGTCTATTCTTCTACGCTCTCGGGTTGTTCCTTCCCTTCGGACGCCCATATTGAAGCTTAATGTTGTACCAGTCTCCTTTTATTTTTCAATATTTACCCTTAACGTAGTGTAGCTGACAGAAAGTTCGCCCCTAGTCATGCGATTGCTTTTGACTTTGAATGGGGTAACACTGTTCTATGACGTAAAAACATTTTATGTTCTTTTTGCTTCCATCTTATGGTAACTACTGCTGCATAACGCTGCATAAGACTAGTGAATAATATGTAAAAAAAATATACCCGTTGGTACTGCGTTTTATGGCGTTGAGTGTGTTACACGCTATAATCGATATGCAAAGAAGCCGTTCTCTGTGCCAATACTTGTAAGAAATTTTAGTTTGTTATAATGCTTGAATTTGTTATGAACGGGAAATATCTACAGCAAGGCAAACCTTGGTGGTGTGGTGTTCAACCCACTCGCCTCCCACCTAGGCGAACCAGTTTCGATTCTTGATGGAATCGCTCTCGGATTTTCGCATGTGGGAATCGTGCCGGAGATGCCGCTGGTCGGTGGGTTTTCTTGGGGATCTCCCGTTCCCCCGCCCTTGCATTCCGGTGCTGCTTCATACTCACCTTACTTTACACTCATCGGTTCTCAAGTCTTTACTCTCCTATTTTACAGTAGTGTCTTTTTATGTTGGGTGTATCAGCAATTATAGGTTTTTTTACTGACACATACGGCTTTATTCATAACCAACCTTTACAATGTGGGCGTGCCAGCACTTTTTGGAGCGACTGTGTAAGTTTTCCGACTGGATTAGCAGGAAGCTCATGAATTTACGTACATGTGTACACTGTTGGTGAGCTGCGAGACAAGTGGAGAAAAACACAAGACCAAACTGTTGTAGGTGTACGTCACGCGTAGTGATACCACTATACAACCAGGTTTGGGAGGGGGGATCCCCCTTCTTCATAGTGCAGGTGCATGTCAGACCTTCAGGTCGTGGCATGGAAGAGGGGCTCTGTCTCATTATAATTTTAGGAAAATAATATTAAANGTGCATGTCAGACCTTCAGGTCGTGGCATGGAAGAGGGGCTCTGTCTCATTATAATTTTAGGAAAATAATATTAAATTAGTCAAATCAAATCAGCATTTCATACTATTATATTATTTTATTTAAGTTTTAAAACATTCACAGGATAGTTTCATATCAATGTCAAGGGTTGAGGGGGGTGACATGTCCCATATAACCCCCCTCCCCCCAACATTTGTTTGATCCGACTCTGTATACAGCTTCATTATCTAGAGTCTACTACAACGTNTATAACCCCCCTCCCCCCAACATTTGTTTGATCCGACTCTGTATACAGCTTCATTATCTAGAGTCTACTACAACGTTCATTCCCACCACCTGTCAATCTTTAAGTCGATCTACTTACATCTTACTTCGGTAAACTGAACCCAAGTCTATTTTGACACAGCTAACACGAAATTAAAATTATGTAGTTTGATAAACAATCTCTGGTTTTCACAGCCACAGAAAATTCCAGACTTTGTAGTGAACTCGAGACTAACTTGAAGACTGTGTGGTTCGTATGTATTTTATGGTGAGTATACGCTCTTTATAAACGCACCGGCTGCTTGCCAGTAAACTTCATCCCGTCTTCTAAAACCTGTTTTCATAATGTAGCGTTGAGCCACTCGTGGTCCTCACACTACCTCTACGGCAGTCCGTGGAACGAGATATCATCGTGAGATCTCAGGAATTCCAAATGTCACTTGGCGTGTACGAGGCGGCCACCTTTAATCCAGCCAGGCGGCAGGCATGCCAACATGTGAGGCAGACTGCCGTAAGTCACAGTCAACGCGTCTTTGTGTGGCAGATAAATCTACAAGCCAAAGACATACATTCAAAGGTACTACATTCCTTCTGGGAACCGTTTAAGTATGTCTTTGCGCACAGAGAATACGTATTTTAATGAGGTCCCACAAAAAAACTACACCAGGTCATGGTCATAAAACTCGGGAATTCCAGCAACTGCCTCCACACAGGACTTTATATCAATTTTTGCTGAACTCAACAGCTTCCTGTTTCACCAACAAAGATTAAGTTTGCTTCTAAGTGAGATTAACAAAACTCGATTAGCTTTAAACTTAATTTTAAAGTGGTGTCGTGTTTCACCACTGTGCTCTTAGCTGATTAACCTTATAATTTTGATATAACCGCTTATGTTATCTTAAGCGATCGATATATGAATTTAATTCATATTGGATCCATTTGTTTAGGTTATAACATATGGTAGGGATCGTTATTAGCGTTTTGTTTTGTAGGAAAAAATTGTGCACTTTGTATCAACGATTTTTTCGACTAGCTCTTATTATTGCAAATTTATATTATATCAACCTAACATACCAGGAACATCATAGTTTTAAGATTGCATTTATCTGTACAATCAAGGAATTGTGAGAGAGTATTTTTCAGAATCGGTATCGTACAGTAAAGAGTTCTACAATTTAATATGCCTACAAATTTATATAATTTTGTTATTTGCAAACAATTTTCCATAAGAAAACTATATACAAATAATAAACTTGAAAAAAATATGCTTCCACTGTGTGAAGATAAATACGTTTCCTACTCGAAATCGTTAANTATACAAATAATAAACTTGAAAAAAATATGCTTCCACTGTGTGAAGATAAATACGTTTCCTACTCGAAATCGTTATATCCTTTAAAATAATTGCATTTTTTTATATGCAACGAAACCTGCATAAAATATTTAACGAACATCGGCACTGTCATATCCAGATGTTATGCAGTACATGCCTACTCCATTTAATTTTTACATTTAAGTGAGATTAGAGGTG
This sequence comes from Clitarchus hookeri, assembly GCA_002778355.1. Taxonomy (NCBI): domain Eukaryota; kingdom Metazoa; phylum Arthropoda; class Insecta; order Phasmatodea; family Phasmatidae; genus Clitarchus; species Clitarchus hookeri. Next base: position 365,597 of record NQII01001156.1, read on the forward strand.
CTAAACTTGCCGATATTTGGCAGTTAATATTTAATCTCACTTAACTCNATTTTTACATTTAAGTGAGATTAGAGGTGCTAAACTTGCCGATATTTGGCAGTTAATATTTAATCTCACTTAACTCGAAAAAAATCGGGTTTATGTGCATGTTGGAACACATATTGCGCTTAGTAGAGATTAAATCGTTTGAACTTCGTTGGTGAAACCAGCCCTTAGAAGCAAATAAATAAGAGCTAACGTGTTTCTCATTAATGATTATTACTTGGGTTTATTCTTCATTGACGTTTGGAAGATAGCACATAGAAATAGCCATGAAAGATGGCCACGATCAATGTATTCTCAGAAAATTGAAAGTTTCTCGGCTTCAACATTTTTTGCGTGGTTACGTGTCAAAATTTACAGTTTTGCATTTTTTTTTGCCACAAATCAAATTAACCTAATTATTTACAAGAAATAACAAATAGTTGAAAAACAATGCCTAAATTCATTTTTAAGATCTGCTTAGCGAATGCTATTCTGCAAAACCCAGATACAATCTTTAATAAAAAAATATGCAAAAATGTTTTTATATATAACAATGATTACAATTTTTTTTAATGTAAAGACTTTTCTCTCTATTGGATGACATACGGCACCTTATTGCGTAATTTTTGAGATATTATCTAATTTCTTCAAGTGAGTTATTATTCGAGCGGCCAAAAAAAAAAAGTAGTTTTTTTGACATGTGATGGTTAAAAATCTTGGGAGTCCATTTATTTTTAATTTTCAATGGATGTAATTTTATTTACTGTATATGTATAACGTTATTTGACACCAATATACGAGACTTGTTCAGAAAGTAAGTGCCGTATTGGAATAAAAAAATAAATATAATTTTGAAAAGATACTCTTATTTTTACAGAAAAAAGAATACCTTGATGCTCCCAGCCAAACTTCGCAATCAGCCTTTGTGTGTCACCACCAACATTGCCGTGAAGCAACACAACTCTATTAAAGAGCACGTCTCACCTTTTGTTTTTAATTGCACGGCGCAGTTTTCAGAAGATATCACGATTTCTCGCAGCACTTACAGATTCGCCTCTCGGTACGAAATCGACCAACAAAACCCCTTTCCTATCCGNATATCACGATTTCTCGCAGCACTTACAGATTCGCCTCTCGGTACGAAATCGACCAACAAAACCCCTTTCCTATCCGAGAACGTGGGACACATGATTTTTCGTGAAAAAATGATGGTCTTAACCTTCTGTTTTTTTTTTTAAGACTCTGTGTCGCTATTTCATAAACTGCTGTTTGGATTCTGGGGTAATGTAGAAACTCAAGTATCTTCACCAGTCCCTATCTGTCTCAAAAAGTCGTCACCTTAATTTTCGTGTTGGGTGAGAAAAGCCTGAGCACTGTCATTTTCGGTACTCGGCGCAAGCAGAGTTTACGATAGCCTAGGCGTTCCGTTATGGTTTCATGCAGAACAGATCTTNATATCACGATTTCTCGCAGCACTTACAGATTCGCCTCTCGGTACGAAATCGACCAACAAAACCCCTTTCCTATCCAAGAACGTGGGACACATGATTTTTCGTGAAAAAATGATGGTCTTAACCTTCTGTTTTTTTTTTTAAGACTCTGTGTCGCTATTTCATAAACTGCTGTTTGGATTCTGGGGTAATGTAGAAACTCAAGTATCTTCACCAGTCCCTATCTGTCTCAAAAAGTAGTCACCTTAATTTTCGTGTTGGGTGAGAAAAGCCTGAGCACTGTCATGTCGTTTAGTTTTGTGAATGTCCGTCAGCATTTTCGGTACTCGGCGCAAGCAGAGTTTACGATAGCCTAGGCGTTCCGTTATGGTTTCATGCAGAACAGATCTTNCATTTTCGGTACTCGGCGCAAGCAGAGTTTACGATAGCCTAGGCGTTCCGTTATGGTTTCATGCAGAACAGATCTTGAAATTTCCTGAAACTCGTTCGATAACACAAAAATCGTGAATGGATTTTCGCGAATTTTTTCATTCACTTTTACTTCCAAACCTTTATTCTCGATGGTAGAGAGCCCACTCCGTGGTTCGTCTTGCACATTTGTGCGTACTTCATTAAATGGTCGTGTCCACTTTCTTACCACTCTATTACTCATAGTACTTACACCATAAATTACTCAAATTTGCCGATGAATGTAAGCGGGTTTGACATTTCTCGCGTTTAAAAATCGGATAACTTCCCGAATTCCACAATCGGTTGGATACTAGATATACGTGGTCATTGAATATGAAGAGAACGAACTGTTAACATTTGTCGCTGTGGTCGGCGTCTATGGAATGCCAGTGAACGGGAAAGAGCGGTGCGCACGAGCAGAAGTTGCGATCGCAGTGCTGCGGTGGCCGTATACGTAAACGGTGTTCACTTTCTGGACACACCTCGTACGACGAGTTGTCCACTGTCGAGTGGCTGAATTTACATCTGGCATCCCGGGATTGCTTTGAATTGTTACGCACGGCCGCTTCGCCTCCATGCTCTCCCCCTCCCCACTCCCGCCTCGTTATCGCTTACGGGACTCACGTCACATCTACCTGGCGCAGAAGTTGACTTGGAAGCCACTACGTACATTTTCTGGACATCACCTCCCTCGGCGTGACTCGAGGTGCGAAGAACCTTCTGGGCCAAGTCACGTTAACCCATTCAGACCCAGTGTTCGCGTGTAGGTAATTTTTGGTCTGTACTGCACACCGTGAAGCTTAATGACCAAATATCTTGCCTGTGAGTAAATAATGCGCAAACCGTCTTACTGTTCTAGGTCACGATTGGTTCGTATAACTGTAGCCGAACATTTAGTCNTGAGTAAATAATGCGCAAACCGTCTTACTGTTCTAGGTCACGATTGGTTCGTATAACTGTAGCCGAACATTTAGTCTACAGCTCATTCGCTGGGCAACGAAACGAGCGTTGTTTCGACTTAAGTACAGTACGCATCATAAAATGCTTTGTTTGCAAAATCTGAAATATTAAATCAAAGTTTGTCTGAAAGGGTTAACTATAAAAGCCACNTTTGTCTGAAAGGGTTAACTATAAAAGCCGCGGCGTGCCTCTGTGTCGGCAGTTTTGAATAGGCATTAGTGCCGAGTGCCTGAAAGACGGACATTCAGGTGTCGTAAATATAGGGCAGTCGAAATTTTGACCGTGTATTAATATCTGAGTGGAGATAAGTGACTGTAGATAGTGTAAAGACAGTGATAACTGATATTAGCATGAAAATTGAACGCACTGATTAAAATGGGAAGTGTTAATAGTACGGATAGGCAGTTGTATTTTGTAAATGATAGTTGTAGCACTATGTGTTTTTTATACCATTGTAAATGAATAAAGAAACCAGTTTACGTTATTAATTTTATTAAAACCTCTACGCCTCACGAACCACCCCATTAAATTTGTTACAGTATTGCCAACCTGTCAANTGAGTAAATAATGCGCAAACCGTCTTACTGTTCTAGGTCACGATTGGTTCGTATAACTGTAGCCGAACATTTAGTTTACAGCTCATTCGCTGGGCAACGAAACAAGCGTTGTTTCGACTTAAGTACAGTACGCATCATAAAATGCTTTGTTTGCAAAATCTTAAATATTAAATCAAAGTTTGTCTGAAAGGGTTAACTATAAAAGCCGCNGTTTCGACTTAAGTACAGTACGCATCATAAAATGCTTTGTTTGCAAAATCTGAAATATTAAATCAAAGTTTGTCTGAAAGGGTTAACTATAAAAGCCGCGGCGTGCCTCTGTGTCGGCAGTTTTGAATAGGCATTAGTGCCGAGTGCCTGAAAGACGGACATTCAGGTGTCGTAAATATAGGGCAGTCGAAATTTTGACCGTGTATTAATATCTGAGTGGAGATAAGTGACTGTAGATAGTGTAAAGACAGTGATAACTGATATTAGGATGAAAATTGAACGCACTGATTAAAATGGGAAGTGTTAATAGTACGGATAGGCAGTTGTATTTTGTAAATGATAGTTGTAGCACTATGTGTTTTTTATACCATTGTAAATGAATAAAGAAACCAGTTTAAGTTATTAATTTTATTAAAACCTCTACGCCTCACGAACCACCCCATTAAATTTGTTACAGTATTGCCAACCTGTCAANGTTATTAATTTTATTAAAACCTCTACGCCTCACGAACCACCCCATTAAATTTGTTACAGTATTGCCAACCTGTCAAGCATCGTGGAGTAACAGGTTGTATGTCAGCTGGCACTGCGAGGCTTCCCACTTACAATTCCGCATAGATACAGATCTGATACAGTTTTTGGCAATGATTCACGGTTAATTTAGATTCAAGACGCCCAAAATTAGCTGAAAGGCACTATAGTTAACAGTTAATAAGCACAAGTTTAATGTGGGATATGGCTCTCGCACGGGATGTTGCGCGAAGGATTGGACCGTGGTGCCAAGATTCAAGCTCTACTCTGTGTAAGGTACACGTTATGCACGTTGTCTTTTTTCTGGCGCATCGCAATCACAAAGATTTTGGCATGTTTTGAAGCGGCACTGAACCTATAAAAGAGAACTACTATTAAAAGAAAGTACAATTTGTACAAATAATAATAATTGTTGACTAAAACATGTGGCCAATTATTCCAACCTGAATTCCTTCGGCTCTAAATGTAACTAGCAGCAGAAACAGACGAAGACTGCAAAGTGTAATATTAACTGTATTGAGGCAGCCATGCTCGTGTCGTATGCATAGTACTCTAGTCGTGATCCGTTGCCTGCAAGAAAACTCGTGCGATGTTATTCAGCTATTAAATACATTCTTGAGTGCACAAGGAAACAGAACAACCGTGTGCCTATTTCGCCATTGGATTAAAATAAAGATAGGGACTGCACATCATGCAAACAGCTTACTTTGGGTAGTTAAATATTTTAATTTACGTCGTTTACGTAACGTAGCTTAACCACACTAAACACCACACAAACACATCTTCTAGACACACGCCTACACTAATTAGTGGCACCGTTGCAGGTCTCTTAACCATTTAACCTAACTTGCGGCACGATCCCGCCAGCTATTCGCGTCAACGTGACGTCAGCGCACAGACCACATGCAGTTGATGCGCGAGATCGGCTGGAAGTAGAATGAAGTATTATGCATACAGATGTGCCTATAAAAGGGTAACGGAACAACTTGTTTGCGCATTACAGAGGTGTAGTCCATTCATGGTTACTTCCAATTTTTCTGAAGCCCTGCCAAAGTTCTACTTCCACGATATTGCTCCGCCTCAAGCAAACAAAGCTTAACCGAGTCTAGACACCAAAGGGACAGCGCACCGCATTCATGCGCACTCGGTGTAATAATATTTCGCATTAGAATTATTTATTACTGGGTATTGACAACACTTTTTTACCTGTTTTTATTCACATTAATTATACGTGAAATATTATAATTTATAGATAAATTATACGTAAAAGTTTAATTTCACTAAAAATTAGATATCTTCATGTTAACAGACGAATAAAACGTTTGTGATATATGACGATTTAGGAAACAACAAAACGCAGCATTTATGGGGTGATTTTTGAAAGGTTTGGTTCAAAAGGTGTGAAGAAACTGCGAATAGACTATAATTGAAAACGACCTGTGCGTGACGTGGACGCGAACTGTGGCGGGCCCGAGGACGGAGCAGCAGTCGAGGCCCTATGCAGCCCGCTGGACGGCATCCAGGCCAGACAGCACACTGGAATGCCGCCCGTCGTCCATTAGGCCGGAATGCGGAGAGAGCCTGCCGCAGGATTATCACACGTAACACGTAGTAGTCGTACGCATACGACTATTTTTGTGTGTTATACGACTACGTTCTGTTTTCAAATTTCTCCCGTTATTATTAACTAGCTGTGCCCGCGACTCCACTCGCGTGGACTACAGAATTATTGTTAAGGTTTTTTTTNTCTCCCGTTATTATTAACTAGCTGTGCCCGCGACTCCACTCGCGTGGACTACAGAATTATTGTTAAGGTTTTTTTAAAAAATAAAGTTTAGTTTTACTTAGTGTTAGTCTTCTATGCATATTATAAAACTCAACGTCTCTCTGTCTGTCTGTCTGTTTGTGCGCTTATCACTCGAAAACCACTTATCCTGTTTACGTGTTTTTTATTCATAGCTATGTTCTCTAGCCAGGTTTTAGTGTATATTTTGTCACGTAAAGAAGCATAAGGAATAAGCAGTGACGATAATAGTGAATCAAGTCGGAAAAAAGTTTGCTGCCAGCGCGCTCTCTTGCAATANTCTCCCGTTATTATTAACTAGCTGTGCCCGCGACTCCACTCGCGTGGACTACAGAATTATTGTTAAGGTTTTTTTTAAAAAATAAAGTTTAGTTTTACTTAGTGTTAGTCTTCTATGCATATTATAAAACTCAACGTCTCTCTGTCTGTCTGTCTGTTTGTGCGCTTATCACTCGAAAACCACTTATCCGGTTTACGTGTTTTTTATTCATAGCTATGTTCTCTGGCCAGGTTTTAGTGTATATTTTGTCACGTAAAGAAGCATAAGGAATAAGCAGTGACGATAATAGCGAATCAAGTCGGAAAAAAGTTTGCTGCCAGCGCGCTCTCTTGCAATACACTGCCGAAACCGTTAAAGATGGAACAATATCATGTACTAGAATTGTGTAGAATAAAAAGACCTAAAAATACTCCGTGGTAGCATATGTCTATCTATAACAGAGAAATACTAATACGCGTTGCGGTGGTGTGCAATTATAATATATTATATGAAGTTTCCCTGATGTTACTGCTAAAGGTTGAATCTACTATGTTATTTGGTATTGGTAGGCCCATGCTTTTTATACTTTTTCCTGACAATGTCTGCACTTGCTTTTCAATTTCAATGAGTGCAAGGTGAAAAACTTCGTCATTGAATGTTGCTTGTGAATTAAATGGCAAAAAAACAGCGTATTGAAAGAGAGCGCGTTGGCGGTAAACGTTTTTCCTACTTGATTCACTATTATCGTCACTGCTTATTCCTTATGTTATTTTACGTAACAAAATATGTACTAAAACCTGGCCAGAGAACATAGCTATGAATTAAAAAAAAAACACGTAAAAAGGATACGTGGTTGTCGAGTGATAAACGCACAACACACAGACAGAGAGACGCTGAGTTTTATAATATGNCTCGAGTGATAAACGCCCAACACACAGACAGAGAGACGCTGAGTTTTATAATATGTATAGATAAAGATACATATGAAAAATTTTTAGAGTAAAATTTATTCTAAATATATTTGTAGCACTAGAGCATCTCAAAAACAATTACATATTTTCAGATCATTATGAAATCTACTTCTGCGAAGTATATACATATACAGGATGAGTATAAAATAATACCCCAACTATTAAGGTACATAATATCAAAACCAAACAACCTACAACCTTCATTGACCAATCAAATGAACCGTGGAACTGTGAAGTTTATTTACCATATCTTCATAAATGTTCAATGTGACCACCACGAGCGGTCCGAACGACATCTACGCGATAATAAAACTAGTTCCACGCTCTTGTCAGTATGTCCGGTGTTACGGTTTGGATGGCATCCGTAATTCTCGTTTTGAGGTCGTCAATGTTAGCTGGCAATGGTGGACGAAACACTTGATCCTTTATGTACCCCCAATAGAAAAAAATCGCACGGGGTAAGATCCAGGCTTCTTGGGGGCCAAAGATGAAGATCCTCGTCACCAGCTGCTCCTCAACCAATCCAGCAGTGCGGCAACGTCTCGTTCTGGTATCCGCGAACAGCTAGGTGCCAATGGGGTGACCCACCATCCTGCTGTAAAATTAAGTCCCCCGCCGCCTCTTCTAACTGAGGAAACAACCACCCTGTAAGCATGTCCAAATAAAGGATTCCAGTAACAGTGGGCTCGTGAAAACAGAAAGGGTCGAAAACAGTGTCTTTGGATACAGCGCAAAACACGTTCACTTTTGGGGAAGCACGCTCGTGTTCGGTGATTTCATTTGGAGGATCCTGACCCCATATCCGCACCTTGTGCCGGTTCACCTTACCATTTGTATGGAACGTCGCTTCATCGCTAAAAACCAGTTTAGACATGAAGGCATGGTCTACCTCGTTCTGGGCAAGAACGAACGCGCAGAAATCACGTCTCAGTTCTTTATCCCTTTCGGTAAGAGCCTGTACAAGCTGTAACCTGTATGGTTTGTATAGCAATCGCTTTCGCAACACTGTTTATACCGTTGACTGTGGGATTTGCATTTCCCGGCTAGCTTGTCGAGTTGATTTTCTCGGACAGCGAACGAACGCTTGTTGAATCCGTTGCACATTCTCTTCGGACACACGCGGCCGCCGGGAACGTTTGCCTTTGCAAAGGCACCCTGTGTCACGGAACTGACGAAACCAACGTACGATACTCCATCTATCAGGAGGACGACGTCCATATTTGGGACGGAATTCACGTTGAACAGCCGTAAACAGTTCACATTTAGCAAATTGAATAAATAACACAGAACGCCTTCTGTTGTTTCGTTGCCATCGTGTCGCGGACTAACACATAACACACGCTCATGGTGCGACGACAGACGCTCCTAGTGTCATCTCTCGGCACATAAAGGAAACACCAGGCCGTCCCCTTCACATTGACGTGTCAAATGCGAGCTCGCTTCCTCCTCACCCCCTAAAACCGAGAGTTACGAACGCCATCCAAACCGCAACACCGGACATGCTGACAAGAGCGCGGAACGAGATTGATTATCACGTAGAAGTCGTTCGGGCCGCTCAAGGTGATCACATTGAACATTTATGAATGTATGGCAAACAAACTTCACGGTTCTAAGGTTCATTTTATTGGTCAATAAAGGTTGTAGGTTGTTTGGTTTTGAGTATTTACGTATCGAGACTTATATGCCTTCAAAGTTGGGGTATTCTTTTATACTTATTCCGTATGTATAATTTTAATTTTAAGATTGTCAATTAGGGTAGAATATAATGGGGAAGTAGGGAGTATTGATTGCGTCACGGGGGGTCAGGCTTGAAGCCCGCGAGGGGGTGCACCCCTCCCATCCCAAAACTTTGATCCGCCCACGATGAGGCACCCTGCAGAGAATTTTATTATTAAAATGTGTAATATTAATGCAATCACAATACTTTTTGGTAATTTTGCATATAGTACAAATATGAATCCGTAGAGGTTTAATTAAGAACAATAAATGGGACAGCCGGAACCGAGGAGGGAGGTCCGCTATTGTCTGGCATATGAGGACCCTATTTGTCAGTTGATTTCCCGCGCGTTGGGATGCCGAGGCCTGAGTGAAAGGCTGTCTTACGGAGCGCCGGATAACGTAACTCGCACAGCAGATCAGGCTGCGAAGGTTCTTGTGATAGCATAGCGCTGTTCGCAACGGACCGCGGGAGTGGTGCGCCACGCAGAGCGCAGATATCGCGGTACGTGATAAAATGAAATATTTTGAACATACGCCATTTATGTCGTCACAGAAAACCAAGTCTGTGACATGAAAGAAACACAAAAAACGAGCCAAAAAAACTATAGTCAATGCNTTATGTCGTCACAGAAAACCAAGTCTGTGACATGAAAGAAACACAAAAAACGAGCCAAAAAAACTATAGTCAATGCATATAAATAAAACTTATAATAAATCCTACAAGGAATTTTCTCAGATAAATAACAGAATATAAAACAAAACAAAATTACAGAATAATTTATTAACAGACAAAAAACTTAAAAAAAAAAAATCCGTTGTGACATAGTGTAGCAATGGAGTAGATTCAAAATATTTCACTTAATCATTCACTCCCACTGCTACACTCTTTCAAACAACTCATCATGGTATATCTCTGAGAGTCGCAGTTTAAAGACAATGTTTCAGTGATTTAAAATATAACGATGCTACTCCGGACAGACAAATAGCGAACCAACTCTCGAGTTTCCGAGTGGACATAAAAATCTATATTAGTGAACTGTTCACTTAATTCGCCCAGGATCGCATATGCGAGAACCAAGAACGATTTACCAGGTAACAGATAAGGTGATATGTTAGATGCGCAGGTTCATTGACTGAGACCCCTGCAAACACAGTGTGACGTCAAACCTACGAAAGGACGCGGTCGCAGATTGGCGTTCCCAACTTTGGGGCATAAGCGTATCCTACGTGTATACGTGAAGTACATAAGTGCGCGAGGACCCGAGACAACGGCCCAGCAATTAAAAGCAGTGCGCGGGAGGGCGAGAAGCGTGGGGCGGCGTGGGACGAGGCGACGTCGAGCGCCTACTAGATCGTCAACGGCTGCGAGGGTTACAGTAAGACGCCTCCTCGAGAGCAGCAGGACGACCGCGGGGGACGGCGATGAGTGCTGGGCCAGGGAGACTGCGCAACTACAGAGGCAGCGGCTGAGTAGGATGACCGCAGCTCAGCTCCACAAAGAAGCCAGCGTGGTGAGTGACAATTTACATCACGTTGCAGCTGTCAGCCACGGAACGAGCAAGGATGATGCAGCGGCGAGACCAGAGCGACGCAGCGTAGTATAGTCCTTTCGCACTTTATTCACACTTTTCGAATCAAACCTTCGAACAATCACCCCACGTATGACGTGCTTGGTTCTCTCCTAAATATCTCATACACCATAATCGTTTTATACAGGTTGTCTGTAAGTGATTGCAGCAGTTTCATGATGTCCCTGTAAGCGTGTCATTAAACGTATCGAGACGTTACTTTGCATCTGTCTACAGAAAGTCACCAAGTTCCGTTGCCACATTACAAGTGTTCGATATGTACCCCCTTTGCGATCCTGCACACATCAACCCTATAATCAAGTGCTCCCCACACACGACGGAGCATGTCACTGTCAATGCGATCAAAATCAGTGATTATGTAAGTCCGCATGTCTGCTAAATCAACCGGTAAAGGAGGCACAAACACAGCATTTTTCACATAGCCCCACACAAAAAAGTCGCACGGGGTTTGGTCAGGGGAGCGCGGGGACCACGACAGCAGTTGTTGATCCTCATTCCCGCTACGTCCAATCTATTGTTTTGGCAATCTGTTATTGAGGAATTCGGTGGTGCACCCGATTTAAAGAGCTTATGGAAGAGCATGATGACTTTTGTGAAAACCTTGTGTTTAGCGATGAAGCGAAATTGGCACAGTGAACAGACACGATGTCCAAATCTGGGGTACAGAAAACCCTTATGGCGTCATTAAGTGTATTCGTGACCCTCCGAAACTCAATGTTTTTTGTGCCATCTCGAAATGTAAGGTTTACAGCTCCTTCCTCTTCTGCGAAAAAACCATTACAGGGCACATCTATCTGGACATGTTAGAACTTTGGCTAATACCTCAGTTCGAGACAGTCAGTGCAAACGTTATCTACGAATTGGACTGTGCACCACCCCACATCCATCGCGATGTACACGAATTCCTCAATAACATATTGTCAAAACGATAGATTGGCCCGTAGCAGCAGTGAGGATCAACAGCTGCTGTCATTGCCCCCGCGTTCCCTATTCTAACCCCATGTGACTTTTTTGTGTGAGGCTATGTGAAGGATGGGGTGATTTGTGCCTCCTTTACTGGTTGATCTGCGGGCTCGCATACTCACTGCTTTTTATCGCATTGACAGGGACATGCTGCATCGTGTGTGGGAAGCACTTGATTATAGGGTTGATGTGTGCAGGATCGTAAAGGGGGAGCCTATTGAACACTTGCAATACGTCACAAAAACTTGGTGACTTTCTGTACACAGCTGCAAAGTTACGTCTTGATACGTTTAATGATTCATGTACAGGAACATCGTGAAATTTCTCCAATTATTAATGTACAACATGTACTTCTGTTAACGTAAAAGTATCTTATTTTTGGTTAAACCGAACATTTACTTATATTTTACATATACATTATAATATTTATTTTATATTTAAAATGAATAGAACTTGGGAGAAAATGTGTTTTGGCAATGCCTGGTAAGAAATAGTTCTTAGTAAAGTGAGTGCGCACGAATGCGGTGCGCTGACCTTTGGTGTAATTTTATTGACTTGGGTAATCTTTGTTTGCATGAGGCGGAGGAATACCCTGAAAGTAGCACTTTAGCAGGGTTTCAGTAAAGTCTGAAATAACCTTGAATTGACTATAGTCGTGTAGTAGCATTAGTGCATGCCACATACCTGTAGGTGGATTGGTAACCAACAGTAGACGAAGACACGGTACCGGCTTTGCCAGTCGCAAGATCTGTGGGACTGTGGACTGGATGCGTGAGTGAAAAGACATTCAGGACGATGGAAATATACAGGTTTAACTTAAAGTGTGGAAATAATTAGAGCCGTTTAAGGGACATTAGCAAGAGTAAAGACTGTGATAAAGACTTTAATTGAAATTGAGATAGTAATTACATATTGCGCTCAGTAATAACTCTTATTAGGATGCTCAGACTGGTAAATAACAANATTGAAATTGAGATAGTAATTACATATTGCGCTCAGTAATAACTCTTATTAGGATGCTCAGACTGGTAAATAACAAATGTTTGATTGTTTGTAGCATTGAGAATAAATATAATTATTGCATTTAGTTCTTTTATTTTTATTAAGACCTCCATCCCTCACGAACTTGGATGCGTCCCTCAGGCATTCTTGTAACATAGCTATCATGGAGGAACCAAGTTTGGTGTTGGAGTGAACCGATTTTGAGATAGGGATCGGAAGGCTTGGGAGTGGGACTGTCACGTCCATCTAGTACAACGTAAGGAACGTCGAAAGAGACGGAACAACTGCTATCACGCGTGTCGCGTAGTATACCGCAGGGGACATTACCCACAGCCGCACTTCCGAACATTGACAGACTTGAGCCAGTGTTTAGTGGTTTAGTGGAGAATGCGAGGCCGATTATATTTATCAGACGAACGGACAAATATGTAAAGAATTTTTTTTGCAGTTAAACGACGTGAGTGGAATTGTTCTCGAGTCGGCTTACAGGTCCTGAGGATAACAGGGTGCAGATCGCCTCAGAGATGTGGGAAACGTAAGATAATTGTAGCGCTACATTCATCTCGCGATTTTGGTCACCGATTGTCGAAAGTGGGCTCATTGATTACATCTACCGCGCAGAGAATGCAGCATCCTTTGGGAATATGCGTGCGATATAGTCGAGGAGAATTATTACTTGGATAATGCCAACCTACACAGTACGTAAATAGTAAATTCTCTCGTCTGCGACGTATTGTATCAGCTGATGAGTTGTTGCAGGCAGTATGTTGTTATGTTGGCGTTAGTGATGATGACTACGAAAAAAAAATAGTACTCAGAACTAGAAATTTTAATNGGCAGTATGTTGTTATGTTGGCGTTAGTGATGATGACTACGAAAAAAAAATAGTACTCAGAACTAGAAATTTTAATTACGCCTACAATATTTATGGTTTAAATTATGTTTTAAAAGGAATGTACACTTTTTTTGTTTTTATCGAATCGGCAATTATGACGGAGCATGCGGACACTTACGATTAGTGAAACCTTTCAAGCTCGCCCCTGATTGCACATGTGATCACTTTCGTCACGTATACTCAAGTGCCATACTGGTGTTGTCAGAATATTTTATAGGTAGTTAGTTATATTTTTATTCGCTTTCATTAAGCNATACTCAAGTGCCATACTGGTGTTGTCAGAATATTTTATAGGTAGTTAGTTATATTTTTATTCGCTTTCATTAAGGGGGTAGCATCCTTAATAAATTTGCTTAGTATTGTGTATTTTATTTATCAATCTTGCTTTAGTACACTATANTTAAGCGTAGTTGGTTGTAGGGGGGCATTTTTGGTTGTTTTTTTGCGTGAAATGAAATATCGACACGTGCATAGCTTGGTCCGCCACGTTTTGTATCGTCATGAAGGTGAAGCGCCACAATTTATTTACGTCATGAATTTTAAGTTTGTTACATTGTTCTTACTTCCTAGAAAAAAACACGAGGAGACGATAGAGCTTGCACGCCGTATTTTGCACTGATCAGGCGATAAAAAAATAAACATTTTTAATAAGTAACAATGAAATACGTTTCTTTAATTGATACCTGAAAATGAAAATATGTCAACAAGAAACGTTGGCTCTGAAAGTAGCATAGGAAAAATTCTGTTTAGTAATATTTTACATAACTATTTATTATCGACCATTGCCAACACAGCACTCGTGTCACTGCTTTNAAAATTCTGTTTAGTAATATTTTACATAACTATTTATTATCGACCATTGCCAACACAGCACTCGTGTCACTGCTTTTAATTCTTACTAATTACTAAAAAAAAGTTATACAATTTATGGAAAATATATAAGTACTTATCAAGAATATAACAATTTAACGTTAATAACAAGTTATACGTATATAATGTATATGATTCATTTTAAAAATAGTTAGGCAAACTTGTTACATATGGGGTGATTCTGCAAAGGTTTGTTTCAAAGACTGTAGTAAAGATACCGCGATGGATTTAAGTAAATAACGGTTCAAATATGCAAACATTTATAATGTTGAATTTATAAAATCATAGAACTTCGACTACGGCTATATTCGATAAGGATTGGTTTTTCCCTATTAGAGTTACTGTGCACTCACTGCTGGGCAGGTCACTGTGGCGACGGGCACGGGGCGGTCACAGGTCACAGGTCACGGTCCACACGTGCCCGTACACGTCACAGCTCGCGTCACAAGGTCGCGTCGTCCACACCGGCACGGCGATGACGCCATCGCCGGTGTGTGCGAGTTGGCAGTCCGCCTTCCTTACAAGTGCATGCGCCAGTCGCTCTCTCTTGCGTCTCGCCCAAGTCTGGCTGTATTACGTTCCTATCACGTGCCTTTAAAGGAAGGACATCGAGTGGAGAGGTTCGGGCGGCTCTTAACATCGGAGTCGTTAGCCGGCGTGGGTGAAGCGAGGTGAGTATGGAACAGCGCTGGAATGCGAGACCGGGAGAAACGGGAGATCCCCGAGAAAACCCACTGACCAGTTGCATCGTCCGGTACGATTCCCACGTGTAAAAATTCGGGAGCTATTCCATCGGGATTCAAACCCGGTTCGCCTTGTTGGGAAGCGAGAGTTCTAGTAGCTGCGCCACCGCGATCCTGCTAATACNAAGGACGTCGAGTGGAGAGGTTCGGGCGGCTCTTAACATCGGAGTCGTCAGCCGGCGTGGGTGAAGCGAGGTGAGTATGGAACAGCGCTGGAATGCGAGACCGGGAGAAACGGGAGATCCGCGAGAAAACCCACTGACCAGTTGCATCGTCCGGTACGATTCCCACGTGTGAAAATTCGGGAGCTATTCAATCGGGATTCAAACCCGGTTCGCCTTGTTGGGAAGCGAGAGTTCTAGTAGCTGCGCCACCGCGATCCTGCTAATACNATCGGGATTCAAACCCGGTTCGCCTTGTTGGGAAGCGAGAGTTCTAGTAGCTGCGCCACCGCGATCCTGCTAATACAAGGACGTGATTGCAAGACATGCATGAAAAATATCCACGCTGCTATTATTTTATAAATGTCAGTGGTACTTCGAAAATAGACCGTTACCNCAAGACATGCATGAAAAATATCCACGCTGCTATTATTTTATAAATGTCAGTGGTACTTCGAAAATAGACCGTTACCTTGCAAGACTTATGGTTTTTTTTGCATGAACCCAGGTGAGTTAAATTTAAACTTCTAGGCGATTCTTTTTATTTTGCCTACCTGAAACATAGCGTTTCGGATCAACCACGTAAAAACTACNGCCTACCTGAAACATAGCGTTTCGGATCAACCACGTAAAAACTACATTTACAAACAAATACAACTCACAAACTATTTCATTAGTGAATAAAATACTTTTCAGCAACTGCTTAACATTCGGTATGAACTGCAGGGTCGAATGGAAATGTTATTTGCCTTATAGGCTGAAGGGCAGGAGCGCCTCTGGATTCTGTGCTTCAGAAGTCTGCCGCAGTCAACTTGAAGCTGGTCCCCTAGAAGTGTCTTCTTGGGACATGTGGTATACGAACTTGAAAAAGAAACGGATATTAAGACGACTAAAAGTAAGGGTTTTGTGTTAACCAACCGCCTGGACTTAACTAGAAAAATGTCCTCTGTAAAATGCTTGCGCGTATACATGTATCTCAGTAAATGAATGTTCTGGGAATACTACTTCTTTTTACAGGAAAGTTAAAAATAATTATCAACAGTAACCACTTTTTAGTCCTATTCCATTAAACATATTTCACAAAAAAAAAAACAATTTAAAAATGGTTAAAAGTGGTATTTTTAGGGCTTTCCTGCGCGAAAAAAGTGCAACGTAGCAACTGTAGTTCAAAACATTGGCTTGCATCGCGTGTAATAATATCCTACTGTCAAAGATCTGATTTGCGAGAAATTCAGCTCTTAAGAAATACTTATCGCATTGCTTCCTTGTAACCCAGACGTAAAGTGCTTTTTATAATAGTGCGACAGTGACAGTGCGACAAAAGTGACTAGCCAATCAGAGGCGAGCCAACAGACGACAGCGATGCGATAGTGTGCGATAGAACTGGTTCTAACGCATCTGCATGCGACAAGGAAGAAGAATAAAATGCCGTAATTTATAAAGAAAAACATAGACGTTCATGTGGTGATGATTTAATTATAGTCATATTGTGCATTATTTAAACTGTCAAACACAAATAGGAGCCTGATTACTTAAATACCAGTAGCCCATACTATAAGTTGGAAACATTTAGATAAGTATATACAACCTATNATAGGAGCCTGATTACTTAAATACCAGTAGCCCATACTATAAGTTGGAAACATTTAGATAAGTATATACAACCTATGTTTATTATTTCCTTCCAGTTCTATGTTTGTATAGGAAATTGTATAGGTGTTCTTTCTATTTCTTTCGTTTCGATCAATATAGGTTATAACAAAACCTCTCTAAACTAACATCACCATTTAAATAAATAAACGAAGCCTACAAGCTTGCCTGATTATACCAGATTTCGTTCATTTTAGTTTCCACCTACGACGACAGACGGCAGTAAACGCATATAAACGCAACGACAATGTCGCGCTATTGTATAATCAACGGACGACAGGTAGTGTGCGACGGTCGCAGTGTCGTGTCGCCGACAAACTGTCGCATAATTGTAAAAAGGCCTTAAGGTAGCTTTTATGCATCCGATTTGTGTCGTACGATATTTTTGCATGTGATTTGACTGCTATAGTTTACCGCACATTAAATAAATCGGTAGTGGGGGTAAAATACCCCCTCAAGTGCTGCCAAACGACCTGAGGGAGGGTAGTAGTGTAAATAGACCCGGTTGTGCTATACGCTGCGTATCGTTCTATTTGTAACAGAAGAAAGAAAAGGAGATGGNAGTAGTGTAAATAGACCCGGTTGTGCTATACGCTGCGTATCGTTCTATTTGTAACAGAAGAAAGAAAAGGAGATGAGATATTCTTCCTATAAACTGTGCAAGACATGTTAATGGTTCTTTCCGTAATCTGTACGGGATACTCGGAGATGATGAAGACCAAATCTTTAATTAATTTAGGAAGTCTACTGCTTCATTTGATGAACTGGTTGTATTATTCCAAGAAACTATGCAAATAAGGCAAGATTTAGTGCAAGGACTGTCATTGTCACCTCAAGAAATGTTAGCTGTCGCTCTCAGGTAAGAAGGTTAAGTTAGTTTAAATGTGTAGTAATAGTAAATAGCATTTAATAATATTAATAAACGGTCAAAACCTTTAATCTTGTAAATCTGTAAACAAGTTAAAATAAATACAACCTCGTTCATTCGTACGTGTACTTAATTACCATTAACGTAAGGCCTAGACCCATCTTAAAACTATGGATGGTTATTTTACATTTTCATGATAGCATTGTTTAGGTGTGAGGCTAAGCCGATCCAAGGATATAGAGCGATCTCTAAAAAAGCACAATTGGTACATGATATGAACAATACTTTTTTCACACTGTAGAAATAATGCTGAGGACGAAAATACAACTCACTTTTAAATAGTTAAATAAAACCACTAAGGTGGCCTTTTACAACATGAAATCCTCTTCTCCGTAACTATCTGAATATGCCTGCTCTGAAAACCCAGATGCTGAGGTTTGGTTTGAAGAAGGGGACTGACTGTTTTCTGGCGTTCTTCTCGAGTTCTTAGAACCTCAAAACGTTTGGGATATTCNTGGTTTGAAGAAGGGGACTGACTGTTTTCTGGCGTTCTTCTCGAGTTCTTAGAACCTCAAAACGTTTGGGATATTCTCTGTTGATACTTTGTTCTTGGGCATTTTGGGGGTTTCCATGTACGTTGTTGGAAGATGCTGAAAGAGGAGGAATGTATTGGCTGCCGGAGTAGTGTGGTTGATGTTGTAGACTGTAAGGCTGATGTCCGTATTGTTTGTAATATTCTGAAGGAGGAGGCGGCAGAAGTGGTAATGCAGGAGCAGGAATAAAATGCTGCAGAGGCATTTGATGTTGTAGCTGCGGTGGAAGCTGTGGTGGTAGTAGTGTTGGTGGTGGTGGTGGTGGTTGATTGTTTCTGTCTGAATAATCCATAGCGAGTTTCATAATATTCATTAGAAGTTTAATATTTTGATGTATTGGCAGGGGCTTTATAATGGGAAGCAAGGATTGAAAAAATGTCATATCTTCACATATCCTCAGCCCGATGTTAAGTTCTTCCTATTTTGTCAGGTCGCGCATTGTCTAAATAATCTTTGTTCCAACTGTGTTGAAGATTTTCGTTGGACGGTGCTAGCCGAAACCCTTCGATCTTCAAGTATAGATCGGCTTTGATGAGTTCCGATTGCAGCTGCAGTTTCATCGTCAGCCTCAGGAACTTCTTGACCATCATTGTCTAAGGATGACTCTGAATTACCGGAATCTATAATAGCATTCAATAAATGCAGCTGTGGTGCATATACATGGGTCTTGGCCTTTTCCAAGCATCACCGGGATTNGTCTTGTCCTTTTCCAAGCATCACCGGGCTTTTTTTTTCTTGTTCTTTCACTCCTAACATAAGCATTGCGAAGATTTCTCCATCTACCTTGGATCTCCTTGCCTGAAATAATAAATCGAATAGTATATCCAAATTGTAGACAACCCTCAAGCAATTACACGATACCGTAAAGAGGCACAAACTATCTTACAGAGTTTTCTGCTGTTTATAACCGATAGTAGGGGTTATCGAAACAATTGGTTGTTAAATTACTGCTTGTGCATGAACATGTAAGTTTACGGCGCCGGATTATTTATACCACTAGCAGGTTCTGTAGTTCCGGAACAGCGAAGTTATCCATAAATGCATTGGCGATAAAGATTTGTCTGCATAACACCACAAAAACACGAAACCGGTTGCATGGTGACAACCGTTGCCTTAAAAGAAACGCGTAGGTTTGCGGACACCCGCCGACTGGAACTAACGGAACTTTCCGAAGACCTGTTCTCCCCAGAGATACCACGTCACACGGCGAAGTCAAGAGGTTCTATTTCTTATACGTCGAACAGTTTCCATATTCATGATGTACGTCCCATCTTTACGTAAACTGGCCGCCGCAAATATCCGCATTAGTTCCCGGTATTGTAGCGATATTCATACACCGTGTCGCGACCTGACAAACTTCGCCAGCGAGTTCAGCGTAACTGTGATCAAAAACACGTTCATTTTATACAGAACGAGACACTGGAAACATCGCCAAAAATTATTGAGCCACATTTGCGATAAAACTGCCTATTTTTATCCTTTAATCATTGACTGAGATAGTTTTTGACTTGACTAGATTCTTTGCATACCGGTCACAAACGTTCTATTATGGAGTATCAGAATTCTCATTGGCCAATGAAATGGAATAGCAGTTTCATACATGCGTGACAGCCAATAATGAAAGAGAACTGCCGGACATGTGTGCAGTACTGAATCGTTGGAAACAGTCATATTTCCCTGTGTAATATACCCTACTATGTCGCGTTATAATTTTCTGACAGACTAGACGTCACTAAAGTAATTTTAGATGAATGTGTATAATTGGACCTCCGCTCATTCCAAGACTCTGCAACAATAGTAAACACGTAGCACTTGCCCTAGACTGTAGAACATACTGTATGTAATGCCAAACTGAATCTTCTGGAATACCGGCCTTATTATTTCATTCCGTTTGGCAGAGTCGAACAGGAGACTGTGGCAGCGGCCAATGAGAAAATTAAATTTGTAAGTGTATGGCTGTGAAGTTTAGCACGGTGCCTTTTAACAACCCTAAGTCATTGGGGTCTCTAGTAACGAGGTTCCCTAATGGAGTTACAACCAGGTTACTGAATCACATGATGCGGGAAAAAATTACAGTAATTTTTTCTTTATACTATGTGAATCGGTTTAACAAATGCAGTTGAAAATGTGCCCTTTCTGTGTGCAGGAGGTCTGTGGTATCAGCAATACAGAACCAATGAACAAACATCTCGTAGTCGCACTCTACTTGTGGAGTTTGTCGCGCTGAACACAACATACACAACACAGCCGCCCACGTCAGCGCACAGAGCCTAACTGGCCAGCATTAAGCTACAGCGCAGCAGCCGACGCCACAGTCGAAAATAAGTGTATTTTAACTTATTATTTTTCGCTCCTATTTAAATGTAGAAAACGTCTATTAATTTAGGATAACTTTGTACAACACATTTTTATTTCAAATTAAGGTTCTACTGCTAAACTTCCAAGGTAAAGGCTGTTACGATAAACTTAGCACTTTTGAAAGCCATGCTCAAGATCTACTTGTACGCATATTGTGTATTCTTCCGCCATAGGCTACGTAAAATTATCATTGTCATGGATCTAATCGCTTTATTTATGCTTCGATCAAGTGGAACTGTGAAATTATTATACAAGTAGATATTTTTAAAAATTGCTAATTCTCACACTTATTGCATTAAAAAAAGCCGAAAGCAGAATAAATTATCTTTGTATTCACAAATGTTAACTTATTACTTTTAATTCGACCTTAAGACAAAGGAATACTTTCCCTCCGTGGTCTCCAACTTTACTGGGTGCTTGCGAGTCAGTGTGCCAGTTAAAATATATCCAGGCNGGAATACTTTCCCTCCGTGGTCTCCAACTTTACTGGGTGCTTGCGAGTCAGTGTGCCAGTTAAAATATATCCAGGTAGGAGCAGTTGCATTTTATAAAGGTTTATTTCAAAAGCGCTCAGTTAACCGTNTATTGTGTATTCTTCCGCCATAGGCTACGTAAAATTATCATTGTCATGGATCTAATCGCTTTATTTATGCTTCGATCAAGTGGAACTGTGAAATTATTATACAAGTAGATATTTTTAAAAATTGCTAATTCTCACACTTATTGCATTAAAAAAAGCCGAAAGCAGAATAAATTATCTTTGTATTCACAAATGTTAACTTATTACTTTTAATTCGACCTTAAGACAAAGGAATACTTTCCCTCCGTGGTCTCCAACTTTACTGGGTGCTTGCGAGTCAGTGTGCCAGTTAAAATATATCCAGGTAGGAGCAGTTGCATTTTATAAAGGTTTATTTCAAAAGCGCTCAGTTAACCGTGAACCACCTATAACAATTTTATTTATAAGCAGTACAGTCAGGTGCACAGAATCTTCGGGCTTTCATTAAAAATTGTATTAGGCACGTGGTTCAAAGTTGCCCATGCTATTGCGAAGTTACCTCAAATTACTGCGCGTGCCTTACGTCGCAGAACGTCACGCGTTTTACAATACAAATGGTTCTAATTCAACGTAGTCTTCCGCTGGTATTTAGACGAATCGCTCGCCCTTCGATCGAGGCAGTGGACTGTCACCGTGCAGCCTTGGGCCTCTTGTTTGATTGGTCGACAGCACCGACGGCAGTTACACGGCTCACTGGGCATTCGTGAAAGGTCTGCCCTGCGTGTGTCCTTGCACATCCTGTGACAGCCAACATCGCTGCGGAAGTGGCGATGAGGGCCCCGCAGCCGTCAGGTGACACCCTGACATTATAACGGTTATACTCGTGTCTCTGTTGCGACTATGTGCACTCTGCTTTATATGGGAGAAAATGAAGCCTACTCCAGCTGCCACGCATTTTGAGCTTTAGAGTTTAAATAAGACAAATATGGTATGGGCTGTTCATGGCGAAGTGAGCATTTTTAAGGCTCTAGTTACTTTTTCCTGTCAGCTATTTTTTTTTGATCCTTTAACCACCTTTTCAAACAGATATTGTAATGTAAGTAATGAACACAGTGTGCATATTCAACCGCACTCTAAAGCTAACGTCTAAGGCTAAAATAAAATATATTTATTGACTGTTGTTCAAAATGGGAGGGCTTTCAAAAGTGCTCACTTTATCGTGAATATCCTGAAACAGCCTAAGAAATACGAAAAGCAGATTAGGTCTAAGACTCGCCTACGTACGAATTCGTAGTAATACTGTAATTTTAAATAAAAAACCTTGTAATTTGATTTTAGACATAACACCATTATTACGTAGACTTTAAAAATATTTATAAAGCCATGGCACAATTTAAAAAAAAATTCTTGTGACACAGTTCCCTTTTCTTGCGTACAAAAGGAATTTATTTAAAAATTATGCTCGCAGAAAATAAAATAATGTAACGGGAGATCCTCGAGAAAACCCGCCGGCACGATTCTCACTTGTGAGAATCCGGGGTGAACCNGGGGGGGGGGGGGAGTAGTCTAATCGCTCAGCCACCATGGCTCCTTAAGAAATGTGTTTAACCAGATCATAGGTCTATAAAATGATGCGATCAACATTTATATACAAATTTCCTATTTTTTATGGTACTTTATATGTTATATTGCGATATTGTGTATTTATTAACCAAATAAATGCTTGTATCACACAATTATACAACAATGCTTTACAGGAAAAAGTTAAATACAATTTAAAGTTTATAACTACGAGGTTTGTCCAAGATTCCTACCCTGCTTAAAATATTTCATAAAAATACATATTTTTAAAGTATGTAGTTTTATTGACAAATGGGCAGAGACGTGTAAAACTCATGTTAATTTTTAAGGACAGACTGAACTGCGAGTTACTATGAGTTTGACCGACTTCAGTCATTGGCAGGAAATATGTCTGGCACGCCTCGGAGAACTCTTGAGACAATAATATTAGTTCAACGGTGGATTGGCCAATCTCTTTTAAGGAGATCAAGTAGGTAGGTGACGTCGATTAAAGTTCAGCGGCCAATGAAACCACGGACTATGCTCATAAGGCAGTGGAACAGTGGAGTCTCCGCCTACCGAAAGATAACGCGAATTTGGCAGGTCTCTACAAATGGTCGATTCAAACTTGGTGCCCCCACCCCCCTCTTGGCAAATTTATGGGCGCACCACTGGGTATACGCAGCTGTATCACCTCTTTGTGGCTCGGAGTTACTTTGCATCTCCCGTACTCAATTCACGGTATATTCGCATTTTTCTGAATAAAACTTTTGATAAATACCCCATGTACTCAGTGGCGTGTGGTGAAGTGTTACAAAGTAAGCTGGTGTTTGCTCTTAGCTGTACACGCTTAGCGCACGCAGCAGGAACCAGTAACCAGAGTGGAGCCGGGAGAAATATAATGTATTGCGGCCACTCACGAGAGAGCGGTGAGGTACCCATTACGCACGTGCTGTGACGTTAACTGCACTACTACGTTTAAAAGGGCGATGTGAAAACTAGCAAACGTTTAGGTATAGCACTGAGCAAAATGCAGCTTACCTTGCAACAGTTCACCACACATCGCTGCCCATGTATGACAGATTTGGTTGTTTCCTAAATAAATTGTCATAAGCGGGTAATACTTCCGTCAACATTAAGTAGGTGTAAGCCNCACCACTGGGTATACGCAGCTGTATCACCTCTTTGTGGCTCGGAGTTACTTTGCATCTCCCGTACTCAATTCACGGTATATTCGCATTTTTCTGAATAAAACTTTTGATAAATACCCCATGTACTCAGTGGCGTGTGGTGAAGTGTTACAAAGTAAGCTGGTGTTTGCTCTTAGCTGTACACGCTTAGCGCACGCAGCAGGAACCAGTAACCAGAGTGGAGCCGGGAGAAATATAATGTATTGCGGCCACTCACGAGAGAGCGGTGAGGTACCCATTACGCACGTGCTGTGACGTTAACTGCACTACTACGTTTAAAAGGGCGATGTGAAAACTAGCAAACGTTTAGGTATAGCACTGAGCAAAATACAGCTTACCTTGCAACAGTTCACCACACATCGCTGCCCATGTATGACAGATTTGGTTGTTTCCTAAATAAATTGTCATAAGCGGGTAATACTTCCGTCAACATTAAGTAGGTGTAAGTCCCCTAGTGGCGGATGCCTAAGGTGTTCAGACAATAAAAAAAAACCTGCTTCGAGAAATTACCTTTATTTATGAATTTACTGCGTCAACAAAGTTTAAAATAAAAATAAATTAACAAAAAAGGCAACTTCTGCATAAAAAACTTAAATCAAACTTTGGTAAAATAAGTTGCAATCACTGCAAGTCGCACCTAGTACCGGACGGACTTAACTTAGAGCCCCCAGCGCCGGACATCTTCAAAACATCGTGCATTGATCGCATATGTAGGCATTTGAACATTCTGGGATGTCTGCACATGCTTCATGAGCCCACCCACGGCAGCTGGAGCACTGTAGCCAGTCTTCGTCGTGGTCCTCTAAGCACACTACGCAAGTAGTTCCTATGTCAGATATTTGAGTTAACGGTTCCTTGTTCTTAGCTTTATCTCCACTTTTTCCTTTGGCCTTTAAACCTTTGGTTTGTTTCCCCTTCTCGTGTAGAGCTGTTATAAACTTATTTCCCATTCCTTTCTTTTTGTCCTTAACGTTCTTTTCATTATCTTTTTCTTCAATAGCAATTTTGTATGGTGATGAAGTTAGAATTTCACTTTTTTCACATTTTCTCTTCCGAGCAACTGACAGTTTTTTTAACAACATCTGGATCAAAGCTAGTAGNTTTTCTTCAATAGCAATTTTGTATGGTGATGAAGTTAGAATTTCACTTTTTTCACATTTTCTCTTCCGAGCAACTGGCAGTTTTTTTGACAACATCTGGATCAAAGCTAGTCGATGGCTTGGGACTGTTAATTGTTGGTACTCTCAGCGATATGTCAGGATGTCTCTGCATGAAATCGTAGTAAAAATGCTTACCAGCAGCACCTTTCTCTTTATTAAATCGATGAGGAATCTTCAAAGCTTCAGCCAAGTCAAAAGCTAACTTCAGAAACTCCTTTCTCATCACCGCCAGACATCTATTGGACAAATCTTTTACGTGTTCTACTAAAACTTCTTCGTACTCGGGCAAGAAGGTGTTAGTGAATCTACCGATCTTTGGTTGCAACGTTATTTTTTGTCCACGGTTCAATAACGATGTTGTATCATGTAGAGTGCTTTTTGGAACGTTGTAGCGCAACGAAACTTCTCTCAAACTCATTTCTTTGGACAAAATCTTGTCTATCGCAGTTTGTAAACTTTGTTGGTCCCATTTTCCTTTCTTTTTCGTCTCTTCCATTTCGATTTCTCTCTGTTCTTCTATCCTCTAAAACAACGTACAGCAGTTATTATAAAAATATATATAATTGCGAGAAAAAACTACTTGTTTACTGTCCGGCGTTAAGGGACGACTTTGTATCCGGTACCAGGGGACAAAGAATCCCCAAAATTACATGTTTTTACCAAAACTTGTTTGGAAATCAACAAAATCTTTCACAGATTTCGAATATTTATGGAACATTACGTGTAATAATAATTACCATAAACATTGAAACACAAAAACATAGCCGTAACAGTCACTTAGATCTTACGTGACGCAGTGTATACCCGCCTATAGCAGCAATCGACCGCTCCCACCTTGGCCTCGCGCGTCACTGGCAAACCGCGTCCCGCGACCGTGTATCGCTACGCTCCCCCGCGCCTCTTTCTATCGTTTTTGAAACGAACGCGTTGCGACGCGCCGAGATATTACGCGTGTCCGATACTAGGTGTTGTCTGGCGTTACGGGACTTCCCCCTACCTAGTTTGTTGGTTAAATGAAACCTTCATTTTTATTTTGTCTGTAAATTATATTTCTTATTTCATAATCAGTATGGCAAAAATGTATTAACAACAGAGAAAAGAGAAAATTCTAACGCCTAGAAAGAAATAGTTATTATTTAAAATATTATCAAACTGAGTTTCTTGCATTATACTTGAAGTAAACTTTTCTCACTGCCATATTTAGGTTTTTGGATACGCAGTGCTCGAAACACATTTCACTAATGTTACGTATGAAAATATTTAGATTTTTTTTCTTTGTGTTTACGTCATGTTGCGGAATAATACGTAGTGAATGCCGTAAAATGGAAGTAAAACAGGACTTTATAAAAGCTGGAAGTAACTACGAATAAATTCTTTGTGTTGTCCGCGTACGCATTTCCCAGTACTGTTTGTATTTTACTTTTACTAAGTAGCCGATAAGTGAGCTATCGTTCCTCATAATGTAATTCGTTTTGCTAGGATGTTTAGATTTCCCGCTAATGTTATTCACTCTATCTTCCTATAGATTTTCCGTAAGATTACACAAAGACCGTCTTCTCGTTGCGTTAAACTTACAACTTTATGTGTGATGATGACCATTCTAGTGGCCCTGGACACCACACGCCGAATAACGTGTAGTGTCGGTGTTGTCTGCGCGGGAGGTTACTGCAGCCGTGTAGCTTCACCTTGACGTCGACTGGTAGCAGGGCAGCCAACTTTACATACCTGTAAAAACCGGAGCTGTACCTGAAAAAAAAAATGAAATGAACTTTTACGGCAAACAATTGTTAGGTCAAACGACGCACCCCCAGTGTGTATCCTCGTCTTTCCCGCCCTTGCTGCTCCAACGCACATCTTACTCGCCGTCAACCTGGAGGGACGTCGGACACTTGGAGAACACACTCTTCACGCAGTGGCTAGCGACTCGGCGCGGCGCGGCGCGGCGCGGCGCGGCGCGGCGGTGCGATACGCCGCCCGCGTGCTTCGCGCGGCCTTATTGTGACGTGTNCACCATCATCTACTCACCACCTGAAGATCACAGTCTATCTGACACAAGCATTCTCGTTCAACAACCCATGGCTACTGTCATGTCACACTGCAACAACACTCGCTTCACTAAACAGGGACTTCGCATTAAGCCATCAAGATTGGACACCCAAAGAATTCGCCCCTCCACCAGGGATGTGGTACCTCCCACTTCAATACACACAAATTAAAATATACCAGCTAGGGCAAACGAAAGAACACCCCTCCCCTCTCCCTTTTTTTTCTTATTCCAGTCTCTCTATTCTAGATTTTAAAATTAATTCACCTTTCCCCTCATCCAGTACAAGGCTATTTTCTGCTAAAGTGTGTTTCAGGGTTAAGCTCACTACAGCAAAGCAAGCAGGAAATGTACCAAATACAAGACACGTAAGTCATTACCTTTGTGAAACTGGGCAAAGATGATCAAGATTAGGGCCGTGGTTGCCTCCCGTGCCCTCAAGTTTTTACCAGTGTTAATAACATATTATTAATAACTGCGTTTACTGCGTCGAATACTTATTCATTCCTTTCTTGAAAAATGTATATGATTGTTTAATATCAACACTTCATTGTCATGCGCTTTTCAGCTACATCTCCTAATAGGTTGATAAGTTTAAATCTATGCGCCTACGTTTCAGTACAGATTCAGTATTTGTTTTCCGTCAAAATGCTTGTTCAGATCTTATCAGCTGACTAGTTGCTGTAACGGATGCAAATAAGTATGCCTGTCGGAATGTAACAAGTATCGAGCCGAGGGGAGTATGCTTATACTCATAAGTGCATTCCTAGGTTTGGACACGGCCTTAATGTCACTTGAATCGACAAATTTAACGTACTGATTATTTGTACGAACAGTCACCTTTGTAGTAGGACACAGCCCCAAACTGTAAACACTGAGTAACATTGTAGACCTTCGTGCGTCTAACATATATTTCTCGACTAGTGAACAATTGTTTCCCGTCAATTTCCTTTCACATAAGAAGGGAATGAAAACGCTGCTATGATGTATGGCGTCATTCATGATTAATTTCAAATTTGTAATTGTAAGTGCTAACAGTACTCGTATTTTATCATGAACACCGTAACTATAATACATTAATAAATTAGAATTAAAAACAATGACCTTTACATATTTCTGATAATTCATTTTCGCAGAGGTAAATAAAACTAAATAGTTGTTGATATCGCTACAAATTTAAGCAAAAACAGAATTCTACGACATGCCATGGTCGCCACTAGTAAATCATGAGTTGGACATTCTCAGCTGCCTCGGAAGCTGATAACTCGCGTGTGACAGGCTCGCCTTTGGCAGAACTTGAAGGAACACGTGGGTGAGCCGAGGCCAGGGTGATGACCTACTTTTTCCGGCTCCGGAACTGGCAACACCGCACGGGTGGCCAGGTATTTTGACAGCTGCGTCACTTACTGCCTGCTTGGAAACTCTAGCGCTCCTCTGAATTATCCCAAGAACTAACATAAAAAACCGGTCAGATTTCCCCCTATCCCACGGCTGCTCTAGTGTGTATATCTTTACTCAATGGTACAAACTCCTTGCTCCAATCGTTCATTAGTAACGATTTTTCATACAAAAAATTTTAAAAGGGAACGAATGTCACTCAGATGTCTCTGAGTACGGTGGCTAGTGTTTAATGAAAAAAACTTCTACATTAATATTCTTTATTTAGAACCAGAAATAAAATTTTTAGAATTTTTATTTTACTTTTTTACACAAAAGTCATGCCATTAGCGGTTTTATGTTTATTAAAATGAAAGAAAAAAATAGTGCGACTTTTGATGTTGCGAATTAGATGCCAAATAATTTATATTATGTCGATACTTTGTTACTTTTAGCAGCATGCAAGCTGAACTGGAGTCGTCTGTTAAACCGTTTCTAAGAGGGTTTTTAATGTTCTTCATTTCTGAAAATAATGACTCACATGCATAGGTAGATGAAAATATTGTCAAGATAGCAAACGCCATCTTCTGCAGACAACTCCATGTGTCTGGAATTGAATTCCACATTTCCATAATATTAGTATTGGCATTTTTGCTCATATTGTCTAATAGTCTTTCTAATTAGATTTATTCCAACTCTTTACTTGTTCCGATAAATTTTGAGTCCATGTTGAATTGCACTGGAAATCAACCAGCTGCATTTCAAAATCTTCAATTCCTAACCAATCAAATTTAGACAATTTCAGTTTATCAAATGAAGTTACATCATGATATATAATACATTTGAGTGTTTCCGATAACTCTTTGAACTGAGAAAACTTCGATGAAAATTCTTCGATTGTAGAATTTATTACCGAAAAAAACTCTTCAGTGACTCTTGCTTGATCTGATTTTTCGTGTAAATCCAAATCGCAGGTCAATTTTTACAATTTTGGGAAATACCTGCAGTTTTTGGAAACAATATCTCTACTGAAAACTTGCAGTTTAGCCTCAAAAGCGCGAATGAGATCTATCATAATGATAACAGTTTTATTTGCACCTTGAATCTTTACGTTAAAATCATTGAATAGCTTGCACATGTCCGTAAGAAACATCAGACATACAATAACTACTTTCATTTTGTCGCGATTTAAGGAGCAAATCTTCAAAATCCCTTGCTGTTGACTATGCAGTCACATATGGTAAGTCTTCGACCAATGATTTCGTTATTATTTTGTAACAACATACGTGATCGTGGTAGATATATGTAGATGTAACGATCTTCTTTTATACGATTATCATGGCATGATGGTTCATGTGGTCCATCTCAGGTTGTCACAGCGTGACCTGCTTGTTACCTACTTATAAATGTCCAACAGGCTGCAAGTATTAGAGATGAACATACATTGAGTATGATCATGTACGAAGATATTTTGTTGGAGATATAGTTCATTGCGATTTTTGCACGATGAGATCGATACTTAAATATGTATATATAAATATAATACAGAAGTTATTTTTAATTACATTACCTGTATTTTTACCTGTGAAATGATCAGACTCTATGGGGATTGAACCTGTGATACCTTATTTTCGAGGATGATGCACTCTCTCCAGTGCCGTTAGTGTACATGATTTATTTCCTATAAACAGCATGTAGCAGTGTCGTCTCTCTTGCGTGACTAATGGTTTGAATGTATATTGTTGCGTATGTGCTTACAGTTCTAACACTAAAAAATATATGTATTCAAATAAGTACATGTACATATTTAGTATTTAAAACTGGATGAATTGATACCTTGTAATGTATAACTGAATTCATCTCATCAAGAGAAGTATATGTGTGTGACCCTGGAGCCTGACGCAACTCTCTCTCTCTCTCAGCCAGTGTTCTGTGTCATCCCTTCGCTTGTCGAGACCTGCATGGTATTCGCGATGGCCGTTGGCTGTCTGGTAAGTCTCTACAGATTGGTCGTGCTAAGTCGGCCGGGTCGGATGTGTTCAGCTGCTAGTGATGTGATTGTTGGTGGTTCACTAAATGCGAGGGTTTCGTTTCAGTCGATTCGTAAGGAAGTATTTTGCTATTCTGTTGTACTGGTCAGGATGGTGTAGTATTGTATAACGACATTTAAAAAACACTGCGTACAGCGCTCGACGCTTGTGTAATATGTTACTGTGCTGGCTGGTAAGCTCTTAAACTATTTTTCTCTTTACATTTTGCATTTGTATCTATTATGTATGGCTTGTTAAGATTGTAATTATGTATTTGATCTTTTTTTTCATTCTATGGCCGGTTGTTAAGGGTTACCCATGTTAGCGATGACTCGAGGGGCCGACTCTTGTGTAGGACTGATGATGATCGTTTATATTATATTATAGGAATTTTACAGTTACCACAACTATGCGCATTTGTAAGTGGCACATTTGTTCATATCTTGTTTTTTTTAATATCGCACTTAGTTGCAAGTTATTCATGCTGACTTTTATTTACCTATAGGTTTTCATATTTATATATCCAGTCTGGATGTTATTGGTCTGTTAAGAGAGGCCAGC
This sequence comes from Clitarchus hookeri, assembly GCA_002778355.1. Taxonomy (NCBI): domain Eukaryota; kingdom Metazoa; phylum Arthropoda; class Insecta; order Phasmatodea; family Phasmatidae; genus Clitarchus; species Clitarchus hookeri. The sequence continues at coordinate 396,646 of NQII01001156.1, forward strand.
TGTCGCTAAGAGGGACCGATTTGGTAGACACTTGCACTTCAATGCGACGAGGGTGGTGGTAGGTATTGATGAGTGTGTACGGGCCGATATGCATGTATGTGCTATTTGAGACCCTACACCCCTGCGGTTCGGGAATTACAGCCAGCTGTGCTTATAAGTACGCATACGACATTAATGACCCTGCGATCTTTTCGTTGTCGGGGGCGATTTCTATGTTACGAATTTGGTGAATGTATCTTAAAGGGTTCAGAAATGATTAGCAATTATGTGTATAAATACACATAGGGAATAAATGACCTTGCGATCATTTTCGTACATGGGGTTGATATGTATATTATGCATTTGGTGACTGTCTTAAATGGATCGGAAATTCCGGCTTACTATGCTTATACGTACGTATAGGGCATAAATGACCCTGCGATAATTTTAGTTGATGGGGGTGATGAACATGTGATGAACTTGGTGATTTTTTCTTAAATGGATCGAAAATTATGGCTAACTATGCTTATAAGTATGAATATGTCATAAATGGCTTTTCGATCATTTTACCTGCCGGAGGTGATGCCTATGTTACGAATTTGGCGACTGTATCATAAACGGTTCAGAAATTATGGCCAATAATGCTTATAAGTTCTTATAAGGCATACATTACCTAGTAGTCATTTTCGTTGTCGGAGGTGATGTCTATGTTATGAATATGGTGACTGTATTTTAAATGTTTCGGAAATTTTAGCGAACTATGATTATAAGTACACAATGAGAGCCTGGCATAGCAAATCGGGGCCGAGACCCTTTCGAGAGTCTCGCATAGTCGATCGGAGACAAGACCCAGTCGAGAGCCTCGCGTAGCCAATCAGAGTTGAGACCCTTCCAAGAGCCTCGCTTAGCCAATCGGAGACGAGACCCTTTCGAGAGCCTCGCATAGTTAATCGGGGCCGAGACCCTTTCGATAACCTCGCGTAGTCAATCGGGGATGAGACCTTTTCGAGGGCCTCGTGTAGCCAATGGAATGCAAGAGCATGAAGTAGGGCCATCGGTATGCAAGAGCATGAAGTAGGGTCATCGGAATGCAAGAGCATGAAACCCCTCAACCCTTAATTCCCCAAAGAGGAGTCGTCACGAACCCAAATTGAGGAGTCATCGACGGAAATTGAACGATAAAAGTTTTGTGGGAAATTCGGGACATTTTGAGGGTAATTTTCCGGCAAATGTAGTCGATTTTACAGTTACTGGCTGCCAAAATGCCTATCATAGGAGGAAAAAAGAAAAAAAATTACGTCACCGCAGCTTGTCCTCTCGTCCCCGCCAGGATGCCAGGTGGCCCGAAGCCTACAATTTCTAACTACTGCCAAGTATATAAGCATAGGTTATTAATAAACGAATGACAAGTTGAAGAGTGGGTGACAAATTTAATACTTGATATTTTTAGTTAAAATAATTATGATTTTTTGAACTTTTGTTTGTATATATCGAGCTGTCAAATTAAAACCATACGTATTTGTAATGCCTTCCCAGTGAACCAAAAGGGAAGATAAAACGTAATATGAACTTAGAGAATAGCAGGAGACTCGGGAAAAGTGAGATGCTAGCTGCAGAGACTGGTAGATAGTCGTGTGAGAGGGTGTCGCTGTATGTGAAAGAGGCCCAGGAGGGGCAGAGGGAGTGGCTAGCATCCTGTCTGGAGCGAGTCCAGGCGTCGAGGTCGTCACGCAATACAGGTCAGGTCCTCGAGACGGCCGCTGTCACGTCTGCACGCCCTTGCCACCGCGCTCTTCAGCTCCACCACGGTCCCAATAACTTCCGCCTCGTGACTCCTCTTACGCACTCGGCCTACCCAGCCATGCTACAACTGACTCGTCCCAGACTGTGTCCGGTGGACATTGCACACTAACACAAGGGCCACGGTGGCTGAGCGTTAGACTGCTCGCCTCTCACCAAGACGAGCCGGGCTCAATCCCCGGCTTCGTATGTTGGTATCGTGCCGGACGATGCCACTGGTTGGTGGTTTTTTTTTTCGAGGATATCCCGTTTCCCCCACCACTTCATTTCGGCGTTGCTCTATCCTCACCTCATTTCACCCTCACCGGCTCTCAAGATTTTGTTGTGAAGAGCCGCTCAAATCTCTAAACTCATTTGCACATTTAATGGTTCACGTGGCCGTGTGACATCTTGTTCCTTTATTCCATACCCTTCTTGTACCATGGCTGAGGCTAACTTTTAGGCCATGTTTATGAACTACGCAAGAAACGCAAGCCCGCAAGAAACGCAAAGACGCAAACAGTCGAACATGCGTATTTCAAAGCTACAGTTTATAAACTACGCAGGACGCAAGAACGCAACGCAAGAGTTCGTCAACTTTCAACTTCTTGCGTTTTTGCTTGCATTTTGCGCCTTCTAAATTAGCCATGATTGATTGGAAAAAGGTTTTACACTCGTACAGAAGGCTGTGATTATCAATTATTATTATATTATTTGCTTGCACAATGAATCTGTGCTTACATTTATACGTTGAACCTAAAATAAAGATTATAATTACGTATTAAAATATTTTAGTATCCCAATCTAGCTGAGAAAGTTTAATAGTGCTCTTAGAAATTAGTTATTCAGGCATTTAAAAACTATAAACCAGTTATTTAACAAATCTAAAAAATTACAAGAATTTCCATACTTAACAAATATGTTTGAAAAAAGAAAAAAACATTGTTCATTAAAAATTATTATGGAAATAAAAATTTTGTACTTGTTTGATGTTTTCAATTTCAATGTTGGTGACGTCTTGCGCCGTGCGATGTTTATAAACGATTGTAAATTTTCTTGCGTTGAGTCGTTGCGTTATTTCGTTTGTTGCGTAGTTTATAAACCCGGCCTTATCATTTTGTCTCTTCGCGAGTTGTCTCATAAAAAATATTGTATCGAGAAAACGCACAAAAAACTTCAACACAAAGACATTGACTATCCAAAACAGAAATGAATATAAATACAGATGAACATTCGGCTTTTATAGCTTAAATTAGTGCAGTGCTGGTGATGGCGAGGGCATGGATGGTATTGTTTAGGGTTTGCCTGGGGGGGGGG